>JAGVSP010001774.1:0-64328 GCA_022494985.1 Micrasema minimum
ATTTGGTTTTACTTGCTAAACTAACCATATTATTAATAGCGTATGATTCACAATATTTCGCTATCACCTTTTTATTTCTCACCGCAGTACCTAACCGGAAGCCGATAACGCTTAATATTGCGTTTTCACCTTTATTTAGGGGGACGAGGATGTTATCCGTGATTCAAGTAAAATGTGTTTTTATTTTTAATGGCAGATGTCTAAACGTGCCCGAAATGTTTTAATTTGCATCAACAAGTACGCAAGGCCCAGGACGTATATTTTCCCATTTTTTACTATAAAAGTATAATATTTTGTGAAAAGTATAATAAATACATACGCGTTTTTTTTATCACTCTTTTTATTACGCAATACATCCATAAGGCGAAACACTAAAAATATTTTTGTTTCATCAATAAATAATATGGAAGAGACATTTATTATAATGGTTTTTAAAAATGGGAAAATCTGCGTAAAACCGCGCTTTTGCAGAGGCGTGCACTTTGTACATTTTTTATTAGAAATCAACTGCTGAATTGATTGTTTTTTCGAGCTTTGACTCATTTTATGACTATGACTTTCTGCCTTAAACTAGTAGTTTCATTCATCTGCGATTATATTTATATTCATATTTGCCATCAAAATTTTTTATCAAAGTTTATTTGTAATATTACCAATACTATTTAATATTATACGTATTATACTGTCGCAGAAACTGTGTGTAAAACTGTATGATTTTAGCGTTCCGTGTGAATTTGACACTTCCGTACAGTTTTTCATCCAGTTTTCGCTTTATACGGGACAGTTTGCAAACTGCACAAGAAACTGTACAGTTTACTGTCCCGTATTGAGTGCTCTTAAGTGAATCCTTTATGACAATCGGTCCTATGGCCTATGTGTATCTTAATGATATGAAATACTCTTAGCTTTAAAACGTCCGCGTCATTAGACAGATAAAAGGCATCAAATTTCGAATAAGCTTTTGTGTCGTAGAGTAAAATAATAAATTCTACAATAGATGTACGGAGTGATTGTGCCGGTCGGTATGTAAAGAATTTAGCCTTAAATTCTGTGGAGGCGACATAGAGTAGTCAGCAACGGGTCCATTTATAACAACATTATCTTAAACCATCGCCAGTACCTACTCTCGGCTCTAAAATTCCCTATTCTATTGAATGAAATTCCAATCAGACAATGCGTCAATTTAAACCAGTTACACTAGACTTATGCCTCAACGTATTTCATTAATTTCTTTTTTCAATATTACACGTACTTGTTTTGAAAATGTGAACAATTAATCAATGAAGTGGGTATGCGGTACCGTAATACGACGAAGAAACACGCTATGAGAAATGAAACAAATAATATTTTCGTTATATTTTAACAATGCGTTTAAACGTTATGATTTTTTATTAAAATCAATGAAATGAGTAAAGAATTCCAGGGATTTTTTAACATTATCCCTTTATCTTTGCACAATAAAAAAATTGCCAGTTGGTGAGATTTATCAAACTGTTCTTCTCTGCATAATCTGAAAATCTTTTCTGCATAATATAAGCTTTTAGATTGCAGTAAAGCTAAACTACCGAGTATTCAATCACTTTAACACTAATAATTTGACTTAAGTTAATTGCAATTCAGCTGTGCTAAGTTTAAAACACGGTAAAGCAAAAATGTCGAATGTCAAAATTAGAGCAGAGTGCAAGGCTGAGATAAGCATTATCGACAAAATTAAGAAAGGGCTTTTACGATGGTTTGGTCAAATGGAGCGAATGAGTGATGAAAGAACGGGTAAAAGAAGTTCAAATGCAAGTGTGCCTGGATGTAGAAGCTGCGGAAGGCCGAGAAAGACATGGCTTGACCAAGTACGTCAAGTACTTGAAAGTGGCCATGTGAAAAGTCGGAATAATCGGCGTATGTGCATGAGAAGATGTATGAATGTGGAGGAAGCAAAGGAAGTCTGTCAGGACAGAGTGGTATGGCGTTCTATCCTCTCTGCCTACCCCTACGGGGAAATGGCGTGATGGTTAGTTAGTTAGTTAGTTAGTTAGTTAGTTAAAGCAAAAATATAACAACCTTGACTGACCTGACCTCCTAGATGTCCCATGATGATTACAGTAAAGCCAAGTAAATTTTAGGTTTTTACCGTATTTTGGCTTGGCTCGGCAGAATTTCTCTTTACTAATTAGTTTATTGTTTTTTTTGCAGACATACTCCGGCCTCTTCTGCGTGGTGGTCAACCCGTACAAGAGGCTGCCCATCTACACGGAGAAGATCATGGAGCGGTATAAGGGCATCAAGAGGCACGAAGTACCGCCCCATGTCTTCTCCATCACAGACAACGCCTACCGGTCCATGCTGCAAGGTAAGTCACAGGAACAACACGCTTATGTTATTCTCTGCAGCCTCAGTGGTGGAAATTATCGCGAGAGGAGGTATAATGTAGGTACTCTGGGATAAATAACTTCAGGACTTTGCGATTGACATGATTTTTTATTGACCCAGTTATTTACAGCCTGACTTGACTAACCCTATCTCCGATGGTAATGCTCCTTGCTCAGTCGAACATCAATCACCATGATTCACCAATGATCGATGTAATTTTTGCCCATACGTTCCTGTCGTCCGTCACTCTCGTACTTAGCTGTCTCTTTCATACACCTATCTCACAGGTGGTATCATACATACATCATTGTTAAGATAATAAATAAAAATAGGACACAAAATGCTTAACATTCTTCAAGTTGATCTGAAGATCATTGATGTCCATCAGACTGTCTTCTCTATGACGAGTTTTTCGTGGTTTCCGTGGCCACTTTAGGCAGATGCGGAGAAGTTCCCTTTAGTCCACGCCAGAAGTATCCCGCCCAATCCTAAAGTAATAGAGATAGTCAACGAAGAAAAATTTACTTGATGAAATATAAACTTTGTACATCATGAGCAAGATCAACAATAAATGTAACTCCTTAGTTGTGTAATGGCTAAGATGCTGGACATACAACTCGAAGGGTTCGGGTTTGATCGGAAATCTGATGACTGGTAAAATGGCGAGTGTGGTCAAGACTCTCAATGTTTGTATAATGTCCAGTCAGCCGAATAACTTCGCTTTTTGACGCGTTTTTATTCACTTTTGATTTCACGATAAAAGGAAGTATCTAGAACTAATAGATTGCTTAGTGGGGTAGTCCCCGGGGGGGACTTGGTGTGCCTTCGCGCGGGCGGCCCGTCCCGGGCTGTTTGTGTGTGTGCGCGTGTGTGGAGGTCTCAAATTTATATCCCATCCCTCAACTCAATTGTATTGTGTCTTTTGTAAGGATAGGATGGTCTTTGGATAGGTATTGTGATAAGGTACGGCAGGGGACGTATGAAATAGTGTCTGCCAGATAGGATGATAGGATGATAGTGTGAGATGCACACATGCGTTCTGTCCCCTCCCCTCTTTTCCCTAATCCCCCCTCCATTGAGACCCTGACCGCGGATGCACGGGTGGATGTCTGGGATGGGGGGGCCTGGCGAGGCGGGATACCGGTCTCCACACGGGTGGTTGTAATTACTAATAAATAATGATCGGGGTAGAAACTAACATCCCTACCACTGTTAATTTGGGCCGACTCTGGTTGGTTTGGGTGATGGAAACAATGACAATTATAATACATAAGCCGAGACGGTGGTAGGGGTACAATGAAAAGCATTTGTTCGCGTACATAATCGTAAATTCATCCGTATTTTTATCACACTAACAATCTTAAAATCGCGGTTTAGCTTGTTGAAAAAATCGGTAGAGTTGGCTGGACTGAAAAAAAAGACTCAATAGTCTTTAAAGCAGTCTAGGGAAAGGGTGGGGCTTTCATTTCACGATGCTGCATGCTGTATGGTTTCTCAATTCATCTCTGGTGATCGGTTCAGTTAACGAGGGTATCATATTTATTATCTCGCTGGTATTTTGAAATATCTAAATATGGGCAAATTAAGCCCAAAGGGCCCGTCTCGTCAGAAAGCAAGTCTGTTTACCCAGTTAGCTCCGTTACTATAAATTTATTTTTATATTCGGCGGTTCCTAATTTATAATAAAGGCAATAAAAATAAAGGTTTCCGACTCAATTTGGTACATTTATCTTCCGAGAGTGTTGCCATTGTTGTGTTTGGCAAGCGTTTAGAAGACAGATTTACAGATTCTCCAGATAATTTATTCGTGTTGGATTTCTGTTGTACAGCGCGTTCTAATACCAGCCCAACCCCCTCGTTTTATACTTGAAAAAAAAAGTTCGGGTCATGAAATATTGATTCTTTTATTTATCATTTTCTTTTGTCTTCTATGTAAAATTAAAATTATGGGCGTATTATACAGATTAAAAATATCACATACGCTCGTATCTGGGCCCATATTCTGAATAAAATTGACAAGCCTCCACATCTAACTAAAGCAATTCCGGTTGACTAAAATAAAATTTAATTAATGGATATAAAAATTAGCTTTAAACATGTTAAATTACCAAATAAAAATAGGTTCCCAGAGTTCTGAACGTCAACTTGACAGCTGACAGTTGATGTTAGCATTACGCGATGCGGACCTAACTTGGGAAGGCGCTCGGGAACTGGCGGCCGATCGCTTAGCTTGGAGGCAGTTTGTGGAATTCATATGCTCCACATAGGGAGCGGATAAAATATGACGATGTTGGTAAAAAAACTTTTGGTTGTCTGTAAAGTCGGTTTACGGACGATAATTTTACGCGATAACGTCATAAGAAAACATTTATAAAAAATAGCATACTTTTATGAATTGAATTGAATTATTATTACTGAATTATCATTATTTTGTAAAATACAAAGCAGGAGTTAATTGAAAATTACATTTTTTTCCATAAATTATCATTTTTTTGCACTCGTTAATTTCACTTTCACTTTGTAGCTTGTGTGCTGCTGCTGTCTCCCTTCTACTCGGACGCATCGGCCGATGGAGTGGAAGAGAGATAGATGCGTCACAAACCGAACGCTTAGGCCGATCGTGCCTCTATCGCTTGTTCCGCGCTCTCGCCTGCACACTCGGCTCAGGCGGAACGTGACAATGAGTCATGATTTTTCGTGTGTGCAGCCGGCTTTCATCGATTTATTAGACGTTATTACGTCAATAATAGTTGTACTGTTTTTCGTCTATCGTTTCAGTCTACTAAGTTCCATAACCTCCCTAGTCTCGGAATACCCTGTAATCTCAGTTCACCTCAAGAAATGCTTGATAAACAAACGGCTTTACCAGACGCACCAGTCCTCCTTTCTCTCCGAGAGAGCGGTCCATCCGCTTCGGGGATTTTAAAAATAAATCATAAAGGAGATTAGACAAATCTCGCGCCTCTTGACGCGTCTAGAAAATTCCCGAATATGAAGAAATACGTGGTGAAGTTGAAACGTATTTGTATTTTACAAATTGTCTCTTCGAAAAAGTCACAAGCCCCGTTTTGGTTACATTGACGAGATGTCATCGTATGAATAGAAAATATGTGATAGTTCAACCATTGAAATCGTGGTTTATGCGCGGAAATTTTTCTGTCGTGCTTATTTTCCAAATGCCGCAATTTTTATCATATCTGCAAAAGCATCATCAACTTTAAATGGCTTCGCTATTCAGAAAACGGTGACTTACGTTTTTGTTGTTAACTAACTGAACAAACGCGAAAAAAATGCTTTCTAAATGAATACGTCGCTCGTTATGAGGATAGCCATTTTCGGCTAGCTCGAATTTCCTTTTTGGACAAATTGTATCGGAATTTCGAAAGGTTTTAATTTCCTTTCTGAAATGGCTCGCCTAAATGACGCGTCTCAAATTTATGCATATAAATATATGTTAGTATTTATTTGAAACAAGCCTTACATAACTTATATCGAACTTGTTTCAAAGAAATACTACTGTTACGAACAGTGACCGAAATCGTAATAACCAAGAACCAATAATATTTTATAAATAACCTATATGTATGACATTTTAATTATGTATTTTATCACCTTATATCAAACTGTAACTATTCCAATGATTTTATCCCTAATTTGAAAATGTTTTTTTTTGTACAGATCGCGAGGACCAGTCCATTTTGTGCACGGGAGAATCTGGTGCTGGTAAAACAGAAAACACAAAGAAAGTCATCCAGTATTTGGCCTACGTAGCAGCATCCAAACCCAAGGGATCTGGAGCGGTAAGCATGGCAACATTATCTCACGTTATTCAAATTTGAATTCAGAATTCGAACGGAGAATTTTAAATAAAAAAAATTATTCAGAAATCGATAGAAAATTTGAATTAGGAATTCGAACAAAAAAATACGGAAACTCGAATTATTCATAAATTTCAAATCTGTCAACGGCGCGGTTTGTGGGAAGAAAAATGGATCGGGTTGTATTGGGTTAATTTTTCTACTTAAAAACGGGTGAGGTTGTATAAATGATTGGGAATATGATTATTTTTTGTACGTATTATTATTAATTATTAATAACAATGCACTAAAGTTAGTAATACTGGTGGAGTCAAATTAATTTTCTGTGCACATTTTTTCCTTATTGTAGTATAAATATTTTTTCACTCTTGTATTTACTAAATTCACCGGGGTTAAATATTATTTCTCATACGCAGTTTACTTAATTCATTTTCAGACAGCCGATTTATTTTTAAGGTATTTTTTTAAATAAAGGGAATTTTATTTTAATAATATGCTGACATTGATTTTTTTACAAAATATTTCGAATACCATTGCAAGTCGTGCCCGTGCATTTTGCGAATAATTAACTTTTATATTTTTCGCTTATCGTGTGTATTGATTTTGTACCTATTTGTGCATGTATATGACTCACAAATGTTTGCAGTTTAGATATGTTATTATTATAGTTACACTTGCACATATTTACTAACCCGCGAACGCGGTACTCACACATTAGCTTTTTTTTTTTTAAATAATTAATTGTTCTATAAAAAATACAATTAAATGATAATTTATATACTTAAATAATAATTCACAAACACAATTTTTTTCTTGAAATATGTACCACTAATTATAACCTGAAAATTTGCGGTAGTAATTCGTTTTTTTGTGTAAAAACCAGACGAAAGATATGAATTTCTCCCGGATTACCGAATTTAAAAAATTAAAAATTAAATGAATTTAAAAAATGTATACAATAGGTACAGTTATAATCAAAGATAATGTACTCAAAACATGTTTTTTATTGATAAGTTTTCAATGAAATTGAGCAGTTAAAATTTAGTAAGCAATATTTTTAACACATTTACAAACATCAACTGATTTCAAATTCATGCATTGATGACAGTGATTAATAGCAAGACACTATTGAGTGAAGACGTAAACGCACGAATTTCTCGTCACAGTTTGAATTCGATAGATTTAAATTTGGAATTCTATCTCACTACACGGATGCTACGTGTTGCGCGCCAGCTCTTATCGCGAGGCGAGTACATGACCTTTTCCTGTATCCTATAGTCCTATACCCCGTATATAGATTTCCTCTTGACCTGCCAGATGTTCTTGTTTAGACGCCTTTTCCGATATAAGAATACTCTTATTTAAATAAATATATGAAAAAGGAATGTAGCCGCGTGTGAGTCATCGATCGTGGCTTCAATTAATCAGCAACCGGTACCTTGGCAGATGTCCGATCTACACCCGATCGTAAATTGTGCGTTTTAATTTATTTAACTTTTCAATCACATTAGGTTGAGAGCCTAATTAAATATGGTAAATTACATCACAAAACACTCCTGTTAAATGAAGCATCATGATTTACCTGGAAAAAAAATCTAGTCTCTCCATTTTATAAGATTATTTAAAAATTCTACTCTCGTACCTAGTAACTATTTCAACGGCGAGTTTCTAAGTGACTTGACTAATAAAATTGCTGTTAATTATTTATCAGTTTTTGGGCATTAAAGAATCCAACAAAAGGTTTTTTCATGTGGCCAAATCCGTTTAGGTACAAAAAATATAATTCATTATTATAATACCGTCCTTTATTTGACGGTTAAACGATTTGTTATTAGGTATACGTTTGCAAATTCCTTATCTAGAATCCTAGTCTCTTGCGAATTACATTCCATTTTCTCAAAAAGTCAACTACATCTGTCTGTCGTGTCTCGTGTCCATATTTTTCACATTTGACCCCTGTGAGAATTTATTCTTGAACGCTTTCAATAACCCATTCGGAGATGAAAACACATTGTCATATAAAATAATCGTTTTAACTTTAAACCGCTAAATTATTGATATTGTGCGCTAGACACCGACAATAATGATTTAAATAACCTTTTAAAAACATAATTTAGGACCTACTTTCTCGATTCAAACTTGGAGTGCTGCTGAAAGGTTTAAATTAAAATCTTCATTAACTACATATCGCTGGCTGTATTTTTCCGTATTTGGTAGCCATTAGCCATAGATAACGACTGTTGCCTTTAGCGCCAAACCGCTTGTGTCATGCCGCGAGAGTAAAATTAATACAAAATATCTTACAAGTTTGTTACGAGCTACTTCGTTTGGCTGTAAGTTATTAGTTATTATTAAAGTCGTTATAAATTAGACTGCAGGCAGGTACAAATTACCAATTAGAAACAAATTTATCAGAATTTTTTCTTCGAACCGCAGGCTCAGTGATCATTTTTAGCTTGGATTGCAATTATAGCAAATATTTTTAGAACATGCATCGCTATCTAAAATGGTAACATATTATGTACCAACTACCAACAATTATAACTAACTAACCATCACGCCATTTCCCCGTAGGGGTAGGCAGAGAGGATAGAACGCCATACCACTCTGTCCTGACAAACTTCCTTTGCTTCCTCTACATTCATACATCTTCTCATGCACATACGCCGATTATTCCGACTTTTCAAGTACCACTTTCAAGTACTTGACGTACTTGGTCATGCCATGTCTTTCTCGGCCTTCCGCGGCTTCTACAACCAGGCACACTTGCATTTAAACTTCTTTTAGCCGTTCTTTCATCACTCATTCGCTCCACATGACCAAACCATCGTAAAAGCCCTTTCTTAATTCAATAAAAAATAAATTCGAAATTTGGTCAACATATTCAATTTTCGCAAGGAAAACTCATGTTGAACGTTAAAAATTTATTCACCTACTTTGAAAATCCTCTTTTTTTAATTTTTTATTTTATTTTTAAAACTAAAATAAATAAGTTAGGGGAGTAAATCAAAATAAACTTTTTATTGTCTAAGAGAGTATACGATTTGTTTTGCCATATAAAAAAATCACCAAATTACCTCTTAATAAACCATTTAAAAATTTATTGCATTTCATTGCCTATTCATCAATAGAGCATTTTTTATGCTCGTTTGTATAGGGTGTCCCAAAGCGTGAATTCTTCTTTAGGTCATGACAGACAGATGTTTATACCGTGTCCTAAACCTAAATCGAACCAAGACCATTTTAGTTCTGCTCGGCGATTTTTCCTTGTAAAACGCGAGTAGTTAAGCGCCCGCAACACTGTATAGTATATATTGCGGCATATTGCCTTGTATAGGCACGGGGACCATTTGTCCACATTCTTTCTTGAATACCGCGTTGTGCAATTTGTGCTCAAATATATATATTATCTGCCAGATGCTTTATGTGAATCCACGAATAATTAATAAATATTATCAAATTGGTAGATACCTACTTAGCGACTAAAATAATGGCGCCTAAAAAACGTTAGTTGTTATCTTACAGAAAAGTCGTAAAAATTGTTTGTTGTCAGTAAAACAAGGCGTGAACGCAATTTTGCGAAAAAAAAACTGGCATGGAAAATTGCTTGCTATGCTATTATCTTGGATACCAAACCATTTAGGTATTTAGAACTTAAAATTATTTGAGAATTATAATAATGCTGCTTCCAATCGTATCAACAAAGACAAAACAAAAATCTTGCTGATTTGTTTTCATCGTTTTGTTGATGTAACACTAGTGTTATTATTTATTTCTTTTTCTTTTTTCGCTCAAATTCGAGGCTCTGATTTTTCAAGATGTTTTTCGATGGGTAAGGAATTCTTATTCTTAAATTTCTACAAGACAAACACCCCTGTGTGCCGAGTTATTTGCAATATGATATCAGCTATATCTAGTTGTTTCTTTGAATGAAGATAACTGAATTATGCGTGAATATACATAGCTGTTAGACTATTCACAAATAACAAGGTGATATCGATCCCTTTCTATCCCCCCCACATAAAATACACTTAACAGAGTTTTTTGAGATTTTGCATGTTTCTTTTTTGGATGATCATGCATTTTTGGATATTTTGTAGACTTGGTATTTAATGTATTTATTTTTTTATATTAAAACTATCAACACTACATTAATTTAACAAATACTCTATTTTAATGGTACAGTAAAAATTTACCTTCCTAATGACGTATTAGCAAATATGGTTCATAGATACCTAACTCCTATTTTAAATGTAAATTTTTTTACCTTTTGAAGCTGTTGGGCTTTCTTTTCTTCCTATGAAAACATGACATCACACTTACGGATTATTATTTTAAAGTTATTATTTTTTGTAACATATAAATTAATCTCTAATTCTATTTTGCGATTGTATGGTTTTTAGATAAAGTTTGATTCAAACCATCGATATTTTTTCTTCAAACATTTTTGTGATAGTAATTTCCTTACAATCACAATTTGACATCTCAACAGAGACGAGAAGCTTGGAAGGGAATATGGATATCTAGGCGTTTACAGGGCTTATGACCTGTCATTGGCTGGGTTAAGTGGTAAAATTGCTAAGAATTTTCTCAATGGATGATATAGAGTGTTCACATGTGAAGCGTCGCGCCATTTTACTGTATATTGGCAGATATGGATATCAAATACTAGGTGAAATGGGGAATGTTGTAATACATCAAGTGGCCACTTAACCCAGCCAATGACAGGTCATAAGCCCTGTAAACGCCTAGATATCCATATTCCCTTCCAAACTTCTCGTCTCTGTTGAGATGTCAAATTGTAATTATTAGCCCGTAATGGGTGAAATCTAGTTTTTGTCTACAAGTTCAAAATGTTGTTTTTTCCTTACAATCATTTTAGTATATAAATATTTTATTATTTAGGCATGGTTCTGTCTTTCATTTGTTTTGATTTTCTCGTACACGAGCATGTGGGATATTGAGAGAAAGATCACAGTGGAGTTGAATGTATTTATGCTATAAATCTAATGCCACCCCCCTCTGTCAATATTCTATCTGGCCACGGAACCCTCTACACCGATGTGTCCGGCTGGCTCTACTTTCGGGTGTTTGTGCTCCTCCATCTTCCTCCAGGCCCCCTCTCCGCAGTTGATTATTGTAAGTATACCATGGATGAAGGAAATCTCCATCACGTCTAACCGTGGGCCAACACCTTACCAATTTACTTACATATTTATATACAATACAAAATAATTTCAAAGCTAACACAAACACTTAAAACTGGTGACTCTCACGAGCTGTAACATTATTTGTAAAAAGGAGTATTACGGTAGCATACTCGAGTTGATAACAGTCGTAAAACATTTTATTTCCAATGAAGGGAAAGGGTTAACTGTTTCAAGATACGTAAGATCTAGAATCTACATGAATGAATGTTCAAAACTATTGACCTGTACTGAAAAAGTTTAAATCCAGTCAAAATGTGTGGGCTATTAAACATTTATATTTACTTTGAATTAATTTGTTATCTAATAAAACATATTTTAATACATCCTCCAATTTGGTTTACAAATTATTTACATTATTTTGGTATATTCTAATTTCTGTTTATTATGTCTGCCATCATTCTAATATTTCAATTTTGTCACTGACCGCATGGTAATTGATATTGCAGATTGTATATTTGAAGCTTAACATTAAATTGTATTCATCATAGATCTGACTCGATATAATAATATCATGCACTGACAATAAAAATACCTCTACTAAAATCTTTTTGTTCTTCAAACGTTAATGTTTTTCTAATGCAGAAGTAATATATCTCTCCAGTCCATTCTCGTGACTGAGGTGATCACTTCTGACTCAAGGCATAGCTCGTTCATGGATGGCCTCCTAATAATAAACAATAGTTAATGATTGGTGCTCATTTCTGATAATTTAATAGATTTTAACATTTTAAAGTTTAAATCCATTAATGTTTCAATTACTAAAAAACTATGACTTTCCAATCACTAGTCATTCTCTAAAAACTGTTAAAATTAGGTTGTCCCAAGGGTTTTTGAATAATCTGGACACTGACTCTTATTTTTTAATAACCCTACCTTTAAACTGTAAATTTATTAGTTTTTTTCTAAAATTTTTCTAAGACTCCAATTTTGACACCACAATACCACCCTTCCAAAAACCATTCACAACAATTTGACAACACTTTTTAAACATATTTTCTTCATTATAATAATACCACGAAGACTTGTATTTTAATTTGGATTTCAATACTGCATAGCATTAATATCATTCACTTGGCCCAAGGTTAGATTTGATAACATTTCTCTTCTATAAACACATTCTGATGGAGGATTGAAATGGATTAAGATTAATAATGGTGCGGATTCAATGCTCTTATTGTGCTCAAGGTAACGTATTGTTAGAATACCCTGCAAAATGCAACATCACATTATATTTATAATATTTTCATAGCATGAATTATAAGAGGGATATCGACAATATTTTAAATATACTTTTCTGTAATTTTCACGCAATTATTCAGCGGAAAGAGAGAAGCCAACAAGTATGGGATTTGTAACATTTTGTGGATTGGTTTACTGTAATATTTTAATGTATTTATTTATCTTATTCTCTTGGTATGGGTTTTGAACACTTGTAGTTTGTAAAATATACAAAAATCTTAACTTAGAGAGTGTGATCACTAGACATAGTGTGGGTTAATTCTATTATGTACATAAATAAAATTGAACAATATATTACCGAATATTATAAAATTTTATAAAATTGTTTTTACATCCACATCCTTCATAGATATCGCTAAGTATTATTTTTGTCAAAGGAATAGTTATCCACTATGATTTCTAAGCTGTCCTTTATACTATGACATTATATCTGCTAAAATTGCATATGTGATACAAAAGCTTTTAAATTATTTTCCCACATGCTGCTTTATTTGAACAAGTAGAATCCAGTACCTGTTACAACATTTGAGGTAACGTATTCAAGGTTTTATTTTATTAATCCTCTTAGCTAAAAAGGCCCTTTTGTAGTTACTCAATTTAAAATTGCCAAGTTCTAGCTTTTTAAAAATATTTTATGAAGCCAAAAACTGAATGTTTCTAAATATAGTAATAATACATATTTGGTTACACTGCAAATCTTCAATTTCTTATTTGAACAATACATACTTATTACATTTTCGGGTTAGTTAGTCACTACATTATTTGTTTGTTCACTAACAAATTTTCTTTGATGGAGTATGTCGAAATAGTGTTGATTTAACAAAAACTGTGTTGCCAGCGCACTAACAAATATTGTTTGTCATCGCTGTTTTGTCAAACTAAATTCTATGCTTGAATTGCGGACTAAGCGAATGCGTAAATTCAACACAAATATTTGTAAAATTTTCACAACATTAGATTTTTGCTACCCATGTACTCATTATAGTTTCTGTATACAGGGTGAATTGGAGCAACAACTTCTGCAAGCTAACCCCATTCTAGAAGCCTTTGGAAATGCCAAAACTGTGAAGAATGACAACTCATCACGTTTCGTAAGTATTAAAAAAATTGATTAATGGAACACTGAATCTATAGCTCTATCTAAATAATTACGTCAATATTCTAGGGTAAATTCATCCGAATCAACTTTGACGCATCCGGTTACATTGCTGGAGCAAACATCGAGACCTATCTTCTCGAGAAGTCCAGAGCGATCCGTCAAGCTAAAGATGAGAGGGCCTTCCACATCTTCTACCAGCTCCTCTCTGGAGCCAGTCCACAACATCGCGCCGAGTTTATCTTGGAAGATGCCAAGACGTACACCTTCTTGTCCTATGGCTCTCTACCTGTACCGGGAATCGATGATGCTGCCGAGTATCAGGCCACCATCAAGTCTATGAACATTATGGGAATGACACAAGAAGACTTTAGTTCTATTTTCCGTATTGTGTCCTCGGTTATGCTGTTTGGTAACATGCAGTTTAAACAAGAAAGAAACTCCGATCAAGCTACGCTCCCGGATAATACTGTTGCTCAAAAGATTGCTCATCTTTTAGGTCAGTCCCATTATCTTATTATTATAACATAAGTACTCCTGTAATGTTTTGTATGAATTGTTATATTAACGCCTGTTCTGATTGAAGCAATATAAATTCTTTATTTTTCCAGGTCTCTCTGTTACCGACATGACCAAGGCCTTCCTGAAGCCAAGAATCAAGGTCGGTCGCGACTTTGTCACCAAAGCCCAGACGAAAGAACAAGTAGAATTCTCAGTAGAAGCTATCGCTAAAGCTTGTTACGAGAGAATGTTCAGGTGGTTGGTAAACAGAATAAACCGTTCCCTCGATAGAACCAAACGCCAGGGAGCTTCCTTTATTGGAATCCTCGATATGGCTGGTTTTGAAATCTTCGAGTTGAACTCTTTCGAACAGTTGTGTATTAACTACACCAATGAGAAACTCCAGCAGCTTTTCAACAACACCATGTTTATCCTGGAGCAAGAGGAATATCAGAGGGAAGGTATTGAATGGAAGTTTATTGATTTCGGTCTCGATCTTCAGCCCACTATTGACCTTATCGACAAGCCAATGGGTATCATGGCTCTCTTGGATGAAGAGTGTTGGTTCCCAAAAGCCACAGATAAGTCGTTTGTTGAGAAGTTAGTTGGCGCCCATTCCGTTCATCCTAAATTCATGAAAACAGACTTCAGGGGTGTCGCTGACTTTGCCATTATCCACTACGCCGGCAAAGTAGATTACTCCGCCACTAAATGGTTGATGAAGAACATGGACCCACTGAACGAGAATGTAGTTTCCCTACTGCAAGCTTCCCAAGATCCGTTTGTCTGCCATATCTGGAAGGATGCCGAGATTGTCGGCATGGCCCAGCAAGCATTAACGGACACTCAGTTTGGTTCAAGAACTCGCAAGGGAATGTTCAGAACCGTATCGCAGCTTTACAAAGAACAACTGACAAAACTCATGGCCACACTCAGAAACACTAACCCCAACTTCGTCCGCTGTATCATCCCCAATCACGAGAAGCGAGCTGGTAAAATTGAAGCTCCGTTAGTGCTAGACCAACTAAGGTGTAATGGTGTGCTGGAAGGTATCAGAATCTGCAGGCAAGGTTTCCCCAACAGGATTCCTTTCCAAGAGTTCAGACAGAGATACGAGCTCCTCACTCCGAACGTAATAGCCAAAGGTTTCATGGATGGCAAGAAGGCTTGCGAACAAATGATTCAAGCTTTGGACCTGGATCAAAACTTATACAGGGTCGGTCAGTCCAAGATATTCTTCCGCGCCGGTGTACTGGCTCACCTTGAGGAGGAGAGAGACTACAAGATTACCGATTTGATTGTGAATTTCCAAGCTTTCTGCAGAGGTTACTTGGCCAGAAGAAATTACCAGAAACGGTTGCAGCAACTCAACGCTATTAGGATCATACAAAGGAATTGTGCGGCGTACTTAAAATTGAGAAATTGGCAGTGGTGGAGACTTTATATTAAGGTAATTAATTATACTTAACCCTACACTAAGTAATGTATCATAATATGTTTATCTAAACCAGCGGAATCTCAATCTTTTCCTACGGCACATTTTGTTACACATATTAAAAAGTGATTTATGTACTTGGATGAGTTGTGAACTAGCCTTCTTTTTTACAGCGTTCTTGATGAGAATTTTCGTGAAAACAATGCTATGTATGTTGTCCGAATAATAAATAATATATTGCATACTAAAGTTGACAGCGGTGATACAGATGTAGGAAAGGATTGAATTTCATTTGATGTTCGTTTACATGTCTAATGTTGATTTGTTTCAAATGTTTGCAGGTCAAACCACTATTGGAAGTAACTAAGCAAGAAGAAAAATTAACACAAAAAGAGGATGAACTGCGACAAATAAAGGATAAATTAGAAGCTCAGGTCAAAAGGTGCCAAGAATACGAAGTTAAATACCAAAAGGCTAATGAAGAGAAAATTTTAATATCAGAGCAGTTACAGGTACTTATCACAACTTACTAATTATTCCAAAAAATTTGAATAAACTGGAAACAAAATAATATGAACTGAACTGAACTGTCATTATTTTTTCTGTTAAACATGGTCTTGTTTTTTTTAATTGAAATTTTTATCAGTGTAAATACATAGCAAAATAATGAGTCGATTTTATTACAATTTTCTGTTTGTGGGGGCAAACATGAATTGTTTAGAAAAATATGGTTAAAAAGCCGTGGTTATGTTTTCATTCAAAAACTATATTTTGTGGTTCACGCTGAACAGTTATTTCAGTAGAAAAGACGGATCTATTTTACCCAAAATGAAATTATTTCCTCCTTTGGAAAGTAGTTGGTGCAAAGATGAGGTAGCAACTTTATTTTGTTATCTAAAAAGGCTCTCTATCCTACATGAGGTTCTAGGTTCAATTCCTGATTAATTAAACATTTATTTGAATTGATACCATAGTGCCTTGGACTGGTACTGAAGCATAAGACTAATCATCTTGCCTACATGTATAAATAATAAATAAACGAGATAGTACTTGATGTACCTTATACCCCATTAGGTGGTGATAAGGGGAGCAAGGAAAGAGTGACAACTTCAAACACTGAAATTTATAATATTAATAAATTTTTTTCTTTTTTTATCAAGGCGGAAATAGAGCTATGCGCCGAAGCGGAAGAGGGAAGGATGAGGTCAGCTTCAAGGAAGCAGGAGCTGGAGGAACTTCTACACGATATGGAAGCTCGCATAGAGGAAGAAGAAGAGAGAGGAAACGCTCTTATTCAAGAAAAGAAAAAATTACAACTCAACATCCAGGTAAATGCGATAATTTTTGTTTGATTGATGCCAATTAAAATTTTTGATGGAACAGCCTGCCATGCTCATCGTCTTTAATTAGAAATGCACAGTTAAATGTTAACTTTAATTAGTTATATGCAAATAATTTAATCATGGAATTCCACCAAGTAATGTCAATAAAAAATATATAAATCAAAGTATCATAAATCATTATGCTTGGAATAACATTAAGAGACCGAAAAAGGAACGATTGGATCCGACGCCAGACAAAGGTCTGCGACGTGGTGGAGCGAATTGCTTGGTTGAAATGACTTGACGACAGATGGATGAAACGCTTCTGGTGTGGGGACCGAGAAATCAGAGGCCTCAAGGACGTCCACCGATGAGATGGGTGGACAACATCAGGAAGTTTGCTGGAAGACAGTGGATGGGGTCGGCACAGGATCGGGAGGAGTGGAGACGGCAGGGGAAGGCCTATATCCAGCAGTGGACCTCAACGGGCTGAAATGATGATGATGATCATAAATCCTTTTTGATGCTGATAACAATTTAAAAGATCTCATAAGAAAATTGTGTTTTAATTTAATTAATTTCTTTATGCAAATATCCATTTGAAATAAAAATAAAATTTTTAGGTCTAGTAGTAAGCAATAATTAAAAAAATCTAATAAATTGCGTCAAATTTAGAAACTTAAAAATAGTAGTGATAATTGACTGTCTCTTAGCAACGTTGAAGATTTCAAAGTCTGAGGCGATATTGTTATAACTCGAGTTAATTGATGTGTTGGTTTTCCCAGGATTTGGAAGAACAGCTAGAAGAAGAGGAGGGAGCCAGGCAGAAGCTGCAGCTGGAAAAGGTCCAGTGTGACTCCAGAATTAAGAAATTCGAAGAAGACCTCGCCTTAACCGAAGACACCAATCAGAAACTATTCAAAGAAAAGAAGGTAAAGTTGCCGTTAATAATAATTGTCAATAATAATGTAAAAAGGGCACTTTTAGTACTTTCAGTTTTCATTTTCGTGTTATATGCCTAGAAATACCAAAATTTAAATTGTACTTTGTTGCGTTTGTGAAATTTTACAGACACCAATAACACTTTTTACTAATATTTGTTTGTTGATACGGTCCATTTAAGCATGTGAAAACATGTTATTTATATTTAAAATTTTAATTTGTACGTAGGTGAACTGAAATTCCAACCGAATTAGAATCCAGTACTTTGCCTGCCTTTAGATTTAATATCGTTGTCGTTGTTTAATATAATCCTTCATTAATAAATTGGGACTGGAATTAATTAAGAATGAATGAATGAATGTACAGCGCCCTAGGGGTGATTTCTCACAAATGGCACTTAATAAATTAGCCAATTGTTATTACTATTATTAAAAAGTCCTTACTAAGAAATAAAGCTAAGACTTGAGTGTCCCAAGCGACATAATTGGGACATTGATGCATAAAGCCCACAGTTTGTTCTGTGCTAATCAAAAAACAGCAAGTCAATTCTCTATCCATAACTTGAATATTAAAAGTCTCATGTTTCAATAACGATGGCACATCAATCCATTTAATAAACATATTACATATGAGCAACTATGCACAGGCTGGGTACTTTGCAACAATAAATTAGAACATAAATGTTTTGATATTTTAAAATAGTTAAGAGATAGCCTATAATTTGACTTTATTGTTAGTAATTAATACTGCATATATTTAAAATAACTGTCTGTTGGCTGTCCATAAAAATAAAATTAATTAAAATATTTCAACTAATAATTTTTATGTTGCAGTTACTGGAGGAGAGAAGCAACGACCTGTCGCAGGCCCTCGCCGAGGAGGAGGAGAAGGCCAAGCACCTGAGCAAGCTGAAGACCAAGCACGAGGCGTCCATCGCCGAGCTGGAGGAGAAGCTGCTGAAGGACCACCAGCAGCGCCAGGAGGCGGAGCGCTCCCGCAGGAAGGTCGAGGCCGAGGTGCAGGACCTCAAGGAGCAGCTCATGGAGAGGAAGACGCAGGTCGAGGAGTTGCAACTACAATTCGGTGAGAATAAAACATTTTAAAAAATAATAACAATTAATATTCAAACCTTTGCACTCCTTTAGCCGGAACCGCCCATCGAAGAATATTCTTCTGTTTTTAATTTAAAATAAATTAACTAAAAGTAGTAATCATTTAGTATCTTGTAAGCTTCAATTAAATCCCCTCCTCCGTCGCTCTTCCAATGATATAAGTCCTAGTGCTTTTAATCTACCGTGATATGGCTATCTGCTATCTGTACCTAAAGGAATATGGATATTATCCTCGGCTCTACCCAACCGACTTTTTACTAGGGATGCTAGGCTATCAGTCATTATGGAGGAGGAGGGACGTCCATTTGGGTGTTCACTTCTTTCAGGTGATTGGTGGTCGCATACATAACTCAGAAATTCTGATGGATGTAGGTCTGTTCGTACCTGATAACTATCTTCGACAAAGACAACATCGATTGTTTTACCTGCCAATATGCAGAAAAAACCTGCCAATGGTTATGCCTGTTGGTAGAGCGAGCAATCTTGTTACTTAATCGCATCACCTCGGATGTCGACTTATTTCACGACAGTGGGTCTTCCGTTAGGAAAGCACTTTCTAACTTTTAATTTTTCTTTCTATACTTTTTTATATCATTATACTAACATAACTATCTATTGTCACGTATGATTTTTTATTGTATTGTATTTAGAATGAATTGGATTTTTTCTGTAATGTTCTAAATAACTGAAATAAATAAATGGCATGTTTTTCAATAATTTGGGGATTTTTGTAGCATATCTTTGGACTTTTTCCAGTAGTTCAATGTCTTTAGTGAAGTGGGGACTCCATACTTGATATTCCATATTCCAATAATGATTTTTCATTCATGAAAATATATCAAGTGATTTTCGACTCTCTGTATAGTGTGCTGTGTTGTAGTGTATAACTAAATGTTCCTTTCTTCCAGGCAAGCGCGAGGAGGAGCTGGCGCAGGCGATGGCCCGCATGGACGAGGAGGGCGCGGCCCGCGCGGGCGCCCAAAAGGGACTCCGCGAGCTGGAGTCGCAGGTGGCCGACCTGCACGAGGACCTGGAGGCGGAGAAGGCGGCCCGCGCCAAGGCCGAGAAGCAGAAGCGCGACCTCAACGAGGAGCTGGAGGCGCTCAAGAGCGAGCTGCTCGACTCGCTCGACACTACGGCCGGTAAGCGACACTGTTTATCCTATCCTGGTAGACCGTAGGAGGAGGCGAGAGAGCTGGCAGGCGATGGGTCTCCTGGAGGGATCTAGTGATGTCCACATGCTCCACACAGGAACGAACGTGGTAAAAGAAGATCTAACTATTCAATTTAATCTACATTTCCAGTATTTATCCAGCTCTGAGTATATCTTTTTATAAATGTGTGGTAAGACTATATATGATAGGTGTACCAATGTCGAAATTAGAGCAGAGTGCAAGGCTGACATAAGCATTATCGACAAAATTAAGAAAGGTCTTTTACGATGGTTCGGTCATGTAGAGCGAATGGATGATGAAAGAACGGCAAAAAAAAAATATATGATGCGACTGTACCTGGATGTAGAAATCGAGGAAGGCCGAGAAAGACATGGCATGATCAAGTAAAACAAGTGATTGAAAGTGGGCATGTAAGAAGTCGGAATAATCGACGTGCGTGCATGAGGAGATGTATGAATGTGGAGGAAGCAAGAGAAGTGTGTGCCAGGACAGAGAGTGGTGTGGCGTTCTATCGTTTCTGCCTACCCCTTCGGGAGAAATGGCGTGATGGTTAGTTAGTTAGTTAGTTATATATTTTAAATAATGAAAAATTAGGAAAATTTGACAATACTATTTTATTGTCAGTTAAAACAAATTTAGGAGTCTAGGGCCATAAAATGTGCACCTCTGTGAGTAAGTTTTGTTTTGCAATGTGGTATTTCTAGCACTCGGTTTCTTCTTTGACTAGACCTATTTGAGCTTCTAGTAAAAAAGTTTTGGTGCATAAATACATATTTTAAACACTGTAATAAATTATATATGTCTTAGCTTCCTGAAATAATTGAAGGGAGGGAAAGGTTCTATCTTTATGGAGCATTATTTAAATGATTAATTTTTTAATAGTTTCCTCGAACGGGCTACGCCTTTGTGAGTTTTTTGTTTATTGTTTAAATATTTATGTATTTGTGTAGGATTTATCACAAAATCAAAAAATTAAAAAAATTATTTATAAGTAAATCATTTGTCAGGAATTTGCACGGAGAGATATGTAATGAACTTTTGTATTTCCAGCACAACAAGAGCTGAGGTCGAAGCGCGAGCAGGAAGTGGCCACGCTGAAGAAGAGTCTGGAAGATGAGGCGGCTTCACACGAGGCGTCGGTGGCGGACATGAGGCACAAACACTCTAAATCATACTCGATATTTTGGTTTTCCTTTTTTTCGTGACAGCTGTTTCGCCTGCATGGCCGTTTCAAACTGTTTGAAAATTAATTTAAAAAAAATTAATTACCAGAATTAATTAATCTACTCTCTTTTCCGTGTCCCTTCCAGACCAACTAGACTGCCTAAACTTTTTCATAGACCTAAAGTAAAAACAAATCACCGAAAAAAATCTACGATTCCTCAAATTTGTAAGGCGTTTGATGATAAATTTAATAGCTTAGATATGTTTAACACCCCATATAAACAAATATATAAAGGAACTCAAAAACTTGCAGTCTTAAGATGACAAATATTTTATTTACGTGATAAGTAGATTCTTATAACTGTTTAAAATTACTTGCGGATACATTTAATTGGATTGGCAGGCATGTTATTGTTAATTATTAATTTTAATTATATTATGTTTTACCTGTACATCTGTTTGTATCCCAAATAAAATAAAATAAATTAAATAAAATACCTGACAGTATGGAGTTCTGTAAAATAAATGCCAACATAAACAATATCACTCTTTAACAGCTTCTTCTAGTTTTACTCATATTTTTTTATAATAAAATTTACCCTCGCTGATGATGATTAGTGTTGAAAATCGGACGAGTACGGAAAGTACGGAATTTAAAATAAACACTGTAAAGCAGTACGGGACACCTCAGTAAGGACCAATATTAATTGTTGAAATCTTCTGTAATACTTTTTTAATGCAAATAAACAAGTAAAATATAAAAAGGTGTTTTGTAAAAAAATATACAGTTTATCCGGCTTGAGGTTTTGAACCCAGAAATTTTTTAATTAAACATCACTTTTATCCTCCACACTCAGTTTTCTGCTACTTTTTATATTATGCTGTGTTTGGTTTCAAATGACAGAGCTGTGCAAGAACCCTTCACCCGTGTGATAAAGTAGATTTTTATATTCATACTTAACTAACTAACTAACTAACTAACTAACTAACTAACCATCACGCCATTTCCCCGAAGGGGTAGGCAGAGAGGATAGAACGCCCACACACTCTGTCCTATCCTGGCACACTTCTCTTGCTTCCTCCACATTCATACATCTTCTCATGCACGCACGTCGATTATTCCGACTTCTTACATGCCCACTTTCAAGCACTTGTTTACTTGATCATGCCATGTCTTTCTCGGCCTTCCTCGACTTCTACATCCAGGCACAGTCGCATCATATATTTTTTTTAGCCGTTCTTTCATCATCCATTCGCTCTACATGACCGAACCAACGTAAAAGACCTTTCTTAATTTTGTCGATAATGCTTATCTCAGCCTTGCATTCTGCTCTAATTTCAACATTAGTGCACCTATCATACATAGTTTTACCACACATTCGCCTGAGAGATCGCATTTCAACTGCATTCAATTTACTTTCATCCTTATTTTTCCAACTCCATGCTTCGCTTCCCATACATAAGGGTTGGTACCAGAACTCCATTATGCACTGCCAATTTAGCCTCTTTTTGATAAGCACTTATTAGATACTACCGACTTTAAGGCACCATTAATTCTGTTACCGGCACTAACTAAATATCTTTATTGAAGTTTCAATCGTTTCCATGTTATCAACAATATTTAATTAAAATATTGTGTTTGGGAGCAAACTCCTGGATTACTACCTACATAGCAATCAGGATACGGTCACGGCTATCTTAGTTTTCATGTAAAATTCTATTCATTTTGACATATCTTTCATAAAATCTGATTGATTTTCCACACCAGGTCTTGAGAAGTCGAAGCAGGTCTCTGGAAGCCGAAAACGCCGACCTGGCTCAGGAGTTGAGGGGAGTAGCGGCCGCAGGGCTGATGGAGAGAGGAGAAGGAAGCAGCGGAGCAGCAGCTCCAGGAACTGACTGCCAAGCTGCAGGAGGTCGAGAGAGTCAGGTAGGAACATATTTTTAACAGATTTTTTTTTTAAAAACTCCACCCTCATACTCCTAAATACCTTTATTAATTTTGTAAACAATTGGAGAAATATGTGTGTTTTGTTATTTTTAAGCAAAAAATATTAGCATTTTGTATATTGTTGATAAGACTGGACACAACATGAGAATTTGTACTAGGCAGAGTATGGAATATTGATTTTTTGGCCAGAAAATACTTCATATTACGTTAACTTGTAAAACTCTATTTTTGTAAGAAAAACCACGTCAATGACATTGTTCTTAATAGAGTACCTGTTTACTTCCCCAAGTACGACTTCTGAACTATTGTAGCAACATATTGTTTCGTGGGTTGTAGAGAAGATTTTCAAAAAATGAGTTTAGTTTTGCTCTAATTATTTTTTGACCATTACGTTGATTTGTTTCTAAATCTGCTTTTGTGTGTAGGGCGGAATTACAAGACAAGGCCGTGAGACTGCAGACAGAGAGCGAGCTGGCACTACAACAGCTTGAGGAGGCTGAGCTCAAGGCGTCCTCCGCCCTCAAGCAAGCCGGAACTACAGAAGCACAACTCTCTGAGGCACAGGTACAGCATCTAGACTTTATAAGTTATCAACACCAGTCCTAAATACACTGTCTAACAAAAAACAATTTATTTTTATTTTTTTAAACTCAGATTGAGAAGTCATATTTTACATTCGACTCCCAATATGATATAGATTCACCAGTTTTCAGGTCTTTTTTCAGGTTCACGAGTTTTTGTTACTCTATGGATAATGCCAAAGTTCTTTAGAGAAATTGATTTTTACCATTAATTTTTTATGGTCCTTCGAGGATAAAATCCAATATTTGTAAGCAAATCTTTGCGTACCCTCAAAATTTTACTTTTCTGTAGTGAAACCTTTTGAAACGACACTCATATTTATTTGCGGTGTTTTAAAACTTAGAAACGAAGTGAGGTTCATCACCAGAACCCTCACTAGACATTAGAGGTTGAACAAGTAACCTCACTAGTATGGAATCTACTAATTGTAGGCTCTACATTGTGGATGAGGATACACCAATATATATGTATATCCTGTGTGATTGCACTCTAAAGGAAGCCTCATTTTCGGAGAACCACTGATCAGACCAGAGGATGTAAAATAACTCCACCAAACAGCCCTGTGACATAGTATTATGCAGCTAGATATTTTTGTATTTTATAAACCTAATGAACCTAACCATATAAACCTTGAAGGCTTTGCACTCACTTTGATTATTTTTATATGCTTGTTTGCAGAATTTATTAGAAGAAGAAACCAAGCAGAAACTAGCGCTCCAGATGAAGTTGAAACAGTTTGATAGCGACAAGGACGCCCTCCATGAACAGTTAGAAGAAGAAGAAGAAGCTAAAAGAGCGCTTGAAAAGCAGGTACGTAAATATAACACTTTCACAACATTTCATATCAGACTCTCCGGAATAGCAACCGGAAGCATAACTGATCGTCTTGCTTTCATGTTATAGGAAGACGAGGCAGAGGCCGCAGCCGGGCTGGAGGAGCAGAGGAAGCGGCTGACCAAGGACATGGAGGCACTCCTCCGACAGATTGAGGAACTCCAGCAGGCCAACGACAAACTGGACAAGAGTAAGTCCAGTCAAATATCCGTCACGGTATATCTACACAAGCCTTCATCAAGCATCACACACTTCATAGTGTTCAAAATAATTAGAGAAGTCCATACGCATATTTTTTATTTTGCATTTCTTCGTATTGTTAAAAATGCTAGCTGAGTATACTTGCTTAACTCCAAGTAAGCATTAGACAGAGATCACAAATATTCATTTTAGTTCGCATCAAATTGACGCAGATTGGGCTTTTAAGGTTAAGGAAATTTTTGATTTGAACCCTTCTTTACATTTGTAACGCCGTTTGATATTGCTATTACCTTTCAATATATTTTGGAGGCATTATTGTCAATTTGAAGTTTTGTGTTAAACCAGTTGTAATTGAATAATGATTATTATCTGTTGATAGGTAAAAAGAAAATCCAAGCTGAGTTAGAAGATTCCAACATTGAACTGGAAGCGCAAAGGGCCAAGGTTTTGGAATTGGAAAAGAAACAAAAGAGCTTCGATAAGGTACATTATATTTTATATTTTTGATCCAAATGAAAAACTTGTACACTCTTCACATTTTTAACTCTTCCGTATGTCATGTTAGTGTGCATGAAAAAAGAGATGCTTTTATGTCCCCCACCACGCTGCAGTGCGCTGTCCACTGGCCGACCAGTAGGTAATTAAGCACGGACGAGAGTGCACGCCGTCAATGAAAAGACTCGTGTAACATAGTACACCCAGCAATGAAAGGATTTTTCGCACTGTCTTTAGAGAGTGAAGCTCAAATCGTAAATAAATGCAAATATTAAATATATCTTTCATTTCAATATATTTTTATTAATTCAGGTGGTCGCAGAAGAGAGGGCTGTTGCAGAAAGAAATGCAGCTGAAAGGGACACAGCAGAACGAGAAGCTAGAGAGAAAGAGACCCGTGTACTCAGTCTCACCAGGGAACTTGATGAAGCCAGTGAAAAGGTAATGTAACAATTAATTCTTGTCTATAACTTATTTTCTTTATTTGGTCATATTTACGATTTTTATTGTTCTATTTCAGATTGAAGAGCTGGAACGAGGCAAGCGCTCCCTCCAAAGTGGAGCTCGACGAGCTGGCCAACAGTCAAGGCACAGCGGACAAGAACGTCCACGAGCTGGAGAAGGCCAAGCGCTCGCTGGAGTCGCAGCTGGCCGAGCTGCGCGCGCAGAACGAAGAAGTGGAGGACGAGCTGCAGCTCATGGAGGACGCCAAGCTGCGGATGGACGTCAACATGCAGGCCATGCGCACGCAGTTTGAGAGAGACTTGCAGGTTACAATCTGTTATTAACATCTGGAGAAGGCCAAGCGCAGCTGGCTGACCCAACTAGTCAAAAATATCCGTGTTAGACCAGGAAATTAACATTTTTATATTGGTGAAATACTTTTATGTACTAAGCATTCTAAAAGAACATTGAAAGCAAGGATCATCAATGTGAAAAAGGTAGCTTTTGTAATGATTTGATGTAAGTTTTCAGGTTCTGTGATGCTTTACATTACTACAACAACTGAGCCTTGTAGTTTTTTGCGGCGCTACAAAAAATGATACAAAACCATCGCAAATGTTACAAAAACTATTACAGATAATGTTTGTTGTAAGGGTGAACTTATGTGTGATTAAATGTGAGGTGTTTGTAACACAATAAAAACATTACTGTATTCTGATCGCAAAATTATTTGTGAAAATATTGTCATGTTTGTTTTCAGGCTAAAGAGGAACAAGCCGAAGAGAAGAGACGCGGGCTGGTGAAGGCCCTGCGTGACCTCGAAGCCGAACTAGAGGAGGAGAGGAAACAGAGAGCTGCCGCTGTGGCCGCGCGCAAGAAGCTGGAGTCCGACCTCAAGGATTCAGAGACCACCATCGAGATGCACAATAAGGCAAGTCTTGGTCTCATCAAGCATTGCTGCTAAAATCCACAATCTTAAATCAATTGCGAAACATAAGGATGTGAAAGCAACTGATATATCAGCATTTTGAATACCTTGATTTTAGGAGGTCTAGAAATAGAGAAGTGAGAGCAATCGCTCCCCACTTTATATAAATTATATAAAGCCCAATTCTTTTTCTCTTTGATAGAGGCTGGCTAGATAGCAGTCCTACAAGCAGTTTTTTTCTGGTTTCATATGAAGTTTAGAAAAATCACAGTTTAGTACGAATTATTCCCTTAACGTAATATGGAAATGGCAACTCTTTTCCATTTAGAACTTAATTGATTAGTTTTTGCATTAACCTTTCTTTAATTTCCATTTTTACCTGCTGCCCTTTACAGGATTGTTATGTATGATGTCAACACTATGTTTGGAATGGCAACACCAATCTCTGTAGGTAAGCTCAGGATGACAGCTGTGTTGGGCAACAATAATAAAAGATCCAAAATGGAATAACAAAAGTATTTCTATTATTATTTGAATATATGTAGACCTTCGCTTGGAGAAAGAGATTCAATTTGACTTAAAATAATATATCTACACAGAAGTTGGTTTACTTCAACTATAAAAATATTCATGTTTTTTTTATTATTTTTTTATTAGGCAAAACATCCTAAGAAGGATGATTCATGTTATTTTAAAAAGAAACAAAAAGTATTTGAATGTCAAAATGATAAGAGTAATTCATTTTCATTTATTAATTCAAATTAAAATAAATACATTTATAAAATACATTTTACTGCCTAACTAGGCCCTAGACATGTGTTAAAGCAGCAGATATATAAAATTGACATACCTACTCTTTTTTTGTTCATACATTAAATTGAAAAACAAAATTTTTTTTCAAACATAAAACATGAAATATCATAAAACAAAATAAATACTTTATCATAAAATTACAAAAAACATAGAATGCAAATTATAATAAAGTAATAATAAATTGGAAATGAACAGACATACTACTTTCCCTTATCCGCACCCAATGGTGCATAGGGCACTGCATTGGTACACCAAGTGCAGTGTATCTTGATCATTTTATTACATGAAAGCAAGATGATCAGTCTTACGCTTCAGTACCAGTCCAAGGTATCACACATGTTGACCCCCTACGGGAATCGAACCCGCGACCTCAGGCACGGTAGCCAAATGCGCTACAACTATGCTACGAGGCGAAAAATAAAAATAAGCATTAAATCAAAAATAATAAGTGTAAAGTAAAAGGCATACATATTAGAATAAAAAAACATTGTCAACATACCATACATAAATAGAATTTAGGTAAATAAAATCAATGAATTAATAGTACAACAATCTACAATCAACTAATACTCTTTTTTGTCTTATTTCGTGTATTGTTTGTAATACATATTGTTTGTCTCCAGGTGAAGGAAGACACCCTGAAGCAGCTGAAGAAGCTGCAGGCGCAGCTGAAGGACGCCATCCGGGACGCGGAGGAGGCGCGGCAGGGGCGCGAGGAGCAGGCGCAGGCCGCCAAGGACGCGGAGCGCAAGGCCAAGATCCTGGAGGCGGAGAACATGCAGCTGGGGGAGGACCTCGCTAGCAGCGAGCGCGCGCGCCGCGCCGCTGAGGGCGAGAGGGACGAGCTCACCGAGGAGATGATGAACTCCAGTAGCAAGGTATAACCATCTTATTCGCTTGCTTTTGACAGAGCCATCATGAAATATCTGTGCCAGAAAGCAGGAAACAAGTTGTGCTGGAGTGGGATTCAAACCTATAGAGCTTTATACAACATTTTGGGTTGTGTTCAAATACTTGCACACAAATCTGGATTTATCCCAAGACGGGATTTATATTTTATTTTTATCTAATCAAAAATCAAAAATGCTACCTGGTGTGGATATTCGCTAATAAGCGGAATGGGGAATGTTGTAGTACCTACATAAAGTGGCCACTTAACCCAGCCAATGACAGGTCATAAGCCCTGGAAACGCTCGAATATCCATACTCCTGAATTTGAAAAAAATTCTACCTCATCTCTGTAGGGATATAAAAGATTTCAATCCGGAGTCCCACAAACCGGTTCAAACTATCTATACTATACCAACTTTATTTTTTAAATATTTTCTTCATGTTTAAAGTAAAACTATTGGCACCGAATGTCCCAAGATGCTGCAAATTATAAATTTTATACAGGTCATTCACGCTTTTTGTATCATTAATTTGCATAACCACAAAATATTCTATAAAATACTTAAATAAGAGTGTAAATGTACTGGTGCATAGGGCACTGCATTGGTACACCAAGTGCAGTGAATCTTGATAATTTGTTACACGAAAGCAAATGATCAGGCTTACGCTTCAGCACCAGTCCAAGGTATCACATATAAGTAATATTTTTATGCGAAAATCACATTCAAATAAGTATTTCGTATCGACCCTCATCGGTAATCGAACCCGCGACCTCTACCGCCTGAAACTGAATGATCAATATTTGATTTTAGGGAACTCTACTGGCTGATGAGAAGAAACGCCTTGATGCCAGAATTGCTTCTTTGGAAGAAGACCTTGAGGAAGAGCAATCTAATAATGAAATTCTTCTAGACAGAACTAGAAAATCACAGGTATGTTTCTTCTATAAGTTTAATTCTCTGTTCTCTTCACTTACAATGCATAAAAGTGCATTTTGTCTTATTATATTACCGTTGTCTTGCAGAACCAAATCGACCAGCTCACCATTGAACTGGCCACAGAGAGAAGCGCATCCCAGAAGATTGAAAGCGGTAAATTAGTTCTGGAGAGACAGAACAAGGAGCTGAAAGCCAAACTACAGGAATTGGAAGCCGCCCAACGCTCAAAGACTAAGGTTTTTACTCAAATAATTAAAACATAAATCTAAAATGTGTTTAAAAAACATAGCTGAAGTGGCCGCGAGTCACATGGTGTGGTATGCTCAAGAAGCTGTTTTTTGAGCTTCATTTAAAATGTTGTGTTTGCCACATGGTAGGTTTCATAAAATTAACGATGATGTGATGATGGAGTACGACTCGCGTTTATTCTCATTCCTGCTGCTTCAGTCTTCGGGCTGACATTCCCTAGTAATGCTAACATAACTGTGTAATATTTGCAGAGCACCATAGCATCCCTGGAGCAGAAGATCAGCAACCTGGAGGAGCAGGTGGAGACGGAGAGCCGCGAGAGGCTGGCGCAGCAGAAGCTCAACAGGAAGATGGACAAGAAGCTCAAGGAGCTCATCCTGCAGCTGGAGGACGAGCGCCGGAACACCGACCAGTACAAGGAACAAGTGGAAAAGGTAAACTGGCTCACATTTAAAATGTATGAGGAGATGCGAGATGAATTAAAAAATGAACAAAATTATTTAGGGCTAAGTGTAAAAAATATATGTTGTGAGAAATATTAGGTGGATATTATATTATGGCTAAATTGAATTAATAATAATGTTAGGATAAGAATAGTTAGGAAAAAAATAAATGAAGTGTAATGTAAAATATATTAGTCTATGGAAAAAATTTATATATACTAAATAAATATAATTAAAAAAAATAAAAAATATACACGGTGTCGAATCCTAGTCATATTGTAGTCGATTTTGTAGAATTTTTTTATTATTTGACCCATAGCTTTTGAGAAAATTAAGGATGAATTTTTTGTTTTTTTTTAATACATTTTTAGAAATTGTTATCAAATATAATTTATTTAGTCAAATTAATACTATCAATGAAGAAAACAGAATTTAAAAAAACTTATGCAATTTTACTTAATCTGCCATACTTTTATGAGAAAAAAATTTTTTTTTTCAAGTTCAGATTTAAAAGTCGTCTTACACATTCGACTCCAAATATGACGCAGATTCACCAGTTTTCGGGTTGTACTACAAGTTTTATTACTCCATGTAGAATCACTTAGAAATGTGAAAGACGAATAAGAATTCAAATCAAAAACTGGTTGACACTTCAATCCATCGGATTTAGCCACGGGGTTTCTTTTTTCATTTATGTACACGTGTTAAATGTTTTGTTTAGATGAACAACCGCGTGAAGACCCTGAAGCGGCAGATGTACGAGACGGAGGAGGAGGTCCAGGCCGAGAAGGCCAACAAGAGGAAGGCGCAGCGGGAACTGGAGGACCTGCAGGAGTCCCACGAGACCATGGTGCGGGAATGCAACAACCTCAGAAACAAGCTCAGGTAAACAACACCCGGGAATACTGAAATAAATTACTATACTTTTAACCGCCTTACCTTCAGGTTTTTTCCAAGAAATATCAAAGGCCTTATCACACACTTCGGCTGCCCTTAAAGAACGATTTTTAATTAGGTGTAATTAGTCACGAGTGTATCCCTCTCAGTTAAATTTACCCTACACCTCAGGGCACCGCTAAGTTTTTTACTTTAGTTGATAGTAGTAAAGTGCTAAAATTTCAATGTCCTAGGTGGAATAAAAGGCTATGCTCAACGTCTCCAAGGTTTTAAAAAATTTGTAATTTTCCCATATAAAAAAAAAAAAAGATTTTAAAAATTGTGAAAAAAATACCAAGAAAAATGTGTTAAGAGTTGAAAAAATTAGAACTATCAATGGTTGTTTGTGAGGAGTGCTTTTATTGAAGTGATTATTTTGGACTTTTTGTGAAAATATGGCTTTGTCATCTACTATAACACGTCAAGCGGACTCTATATTCTTGATAGGTGTCAAAGATTTAGAACCAATATCTAGATTTAATTAGTTACCATTCATCATCAATATTATACTATGAAATAAAAATACTACTTCCCAGGTAGTTGTACTTCCCATTTAGAACAACCCTCGAAATGCCAGATTTTTTCATATTTCTTCTTAATATTACATACCTTTGAGCACTGTCTTCCAATTAGAATATTATCTTCAAACTTTACCTGAATACTTTTTTTACCACTGATAAAAAAATTAGTGGGTGCCCAGACATGTTTAGTTTTGAATCTTTAAATATACAATATGGGCCACACTAGTTCGTATGCATAGGCGGTTTAAATATTATTTTACTTTAATTCTTTTTAATTAATTCTTAATTTATCACCCTGCTCTAAGGAACTTTTAGCGCATACCATAAAAAATTCAGATTCAACCGTTTGCTGCATCAGTTTTAATGACAAAGTGTGTCAAGGGGTGATATGGTCGCATACTGAAGGTGACAATGGCCATATCTAATGATGTTACAGACCCATTGAAAAGATTACCAAGGAATACCACCAAACATTTGAACCGTTTGAAAAATATTCAGTTTTTCTGGTTCAATTGTACCATCAATTTTACGAGGATTATATTTTTTTGTTCTAGGAGAACGGGGGGCAGTATCGCGCTGTCGTCTCGGCTCACGGGGGGCAAGCGGGGGTCCATACCGCCCGGCAGCACGGGATCAGGGGACGAGTCGCTGGACGAGATCAACGACACCCAGAACAGTGTGGAGTAACTTCACCGGCCTTCTCCCTCTGTACACCGTGTTAGTCTCTGCTCCGGATGCCTTAATGTTATTCCGGAATAGTTGCGGCTGTGTGTCCCGTTGGCTCCAAAGTCTTCTGAGCTTTTTAGGCAATAATACTTTAGGGTGATAATCTATATAGTGTAGGAACGTGCAAACCGCACCGTGCCAAAATCAGAACATCCACATCTAAAAATGTTTAGAAAAAAAAAACTTTTACAGTGTTCCATACAAAACTAATTAGTTTTGTCTTGCTCTATACAAAACTAGTTAGTTTTGTCTCGCAATACCAACACGGCACCAAGCAGTTAGTACTATTCTATTATTTATTTCCTCCCTTATTATCGCATTTTGAGAAGAAGGACTTTACATTGGCATTTTACTTATGTATTTGTTTATGATTATTTTAATTTTGTATCGGCTTTTAATACCATTCCTTTATACAAGGATGTCTTTATACATTAGTAAGGAGAGAGATTAGTTGTACAATCTCGAATTACGTCGGGATTTTCCATTTCTTGCTCAAATTTTGGAAAATACTGCAAATTGTATTGAACCCTGAAAGGATGTTCGATAGCCCCTCTGTAAATGTATACAATATTTCCTGTTTCTTAGTTTCCTGGCGGTTTGTATGAAGTATGCGGCAAAATTCTAATAACTTTATAATCTTTGCAGACCATATTTTATAAAGGTTTGTTCCAACCTCAGTTTGCCATAGTTAACAATATTTATACATATTCTCAGTATTGAGACTTTTTGTAAGCTTAAATTTAACAAAATTAGTTTAGTCAATGCGGATCACCAGTATTAGCATTCTTCTGAAGATGTTGGTGTATCAAATTAATACCCTCATTGGTAATCATTTTATATTAGTTTATGTTTTTAAAAATAAGCTTTTGTATCATATAAATCATGCTGTTATTACTTGAATAGCATTTTGATATTTGTAAGTTTTGTGTAGGTTCTAATAGTTGCTGTGACGAAACCACTCCTACTTCCAGTAAAAACGGTTTATGTAAATTTCTCTTCTGATTGGCGATTAAAGGAATAATTAGCTTTAAGTACCTCTCCACACTTGTAGTTTCTACTCACCAATCTTCCCCGGAACAGAAGTTGACTGATATGGTCTACCCACAATTTGTACTAGACTGATGTCAATACGCCTACACAGCATGCCTTGGTCAGATAATAATCAATTAACTTCCTAAGGATAGATTACTAATATATCAGAGGTTGGGATTTTTTAATCAATTGATTTTGTAATATGAATTTCATTTTATTCCTGACAATATTAACTATTAGATCCAGATAAATTAATCAGTCCAGACCATTTTAATACTAAACTTCCTCCCAAGTTTTTACACAATTTTAGTTGATATATAAATGATAGCTGTTTTGTAATACATTTTAATAGTAAAACAGCGGAAATCCATGTTCCTAATGTAAACCATTAGAAACTGTCAATCCTCAGAGAACCATTTTTCAAGAGATTTAAAAAATCTGGTGTGAGGGTAGTTATGTAAGGTAATCAATAAATTTTATATATATAAATGTTATTTTTATTTACGAGTAATGCTATGAAAATATTTGATAATAATAAAATTCTTTTTAAGAATCTGTAATACGTTTTTTGAATACCGTTAAATAAAATGATTTATAAAAACTTTATGTTGTTTTATTATTTTTTTAATTTTTATTTATTTGAAAATTATTTATGTTTTTAGTGATGGTGGTGTTCTGAAAAATATTCAGCATCAAATCAGTTCTAAGCAATTATTTTTATTATTGATATCTCAACAGAGACAGAGAAACTCTGGAAACGAATGTGGGTTATCTAGGCGTTTACAGGGCTTATGACCTGTCACACCCTTGGCTCCCGCGTTAAGTGGCCAACTTGGTGTATTACAACATTCCCAGCATGGGTATAACCAGTAATTTGTCTACAAGTATTTGTATTCATTCAAAATGTTGTTGTTTAAAAATTATTTTTATTTTTTCAATTTTTTTTTTATTGTAAAATTAGTCCTCGGCACGGGTTAGGACAAATTTATTTAACCATTTTGTATTTTTTTTAATAATAAATAAATGAAATAAAATGAGTCTTAGTGAAAACGGAGATTTCTAATATTGTCATAAATAAATTCATTTTTTTTACACCTAAAAACAGGCCAAGAAGCCCAATATCCAAAAATCACTTTTGATTTGTCATCTTGTGTTCTCACCGGGAATCGAACCCAGGAACTTCGTATTGCGAGTCCGGCGTCTTAGCCGTTACGCTACGGAGGCTGCCATCCATATCTTTTAATAATAGTTATCCATTTCATATATAACGCATGACTTATTTGATTTGGTCTCTTACAGGGAGGGAGTAGAGGGAAAACAGAATAAATGAGAGAGTGATCATGTTTGTAATAAATATTTAATGTTCTCTTTGTGATAAATTATTGTATAATGTGTTTTCTTATGAACATTCATACAAAAAATATCTTAGTTTATTGCGAACACGCTATAAGCTACTTATGAAATAATTTTACTTTAACCTACTTTACAAATATATAATTAAATAGAAACGAATATCGCTTTTATTTAATTCCTTAGAAATAATATACACATTGTCAAATAAATTGACAATATAGCTTGTACTGAGATAGGTTCAGTAATCCACATTAGATAGGAAACTGCATACATTATAATATATAATATGTAAGGCAACTTCGTAACTCTAGGACATACAATTTTACTGATCTACTCCTTTTCACACTGGCAAGTCTTTATTATAACTCTATATTATTATAAAGCCTTCTGGAGAGGATTTATCTCATTTTACAACTACTTATTGGTAATGATAAATACTGTATTTTCTGCACATACCTTTCATACATCAATCGTTTCATGGCAGTGTCAACTTAACTTTATAGCACAGCACAGTAAGGTTGTCTTATCAACTTGTTACGAACAATACAATACGAGAAGTAGTGCTTCATAGATACATTCTAAGATTTGCAAATAAAATTATTATTGATTCCTAACTTTTAAGTCGTGTCAAATAAACTCGCAGATCTATGTAGAACAAATTTCTCACGGGGAGTTGAGATTGATTAAATCCAATAATCGAGTGAAAAAAAAAACAATTTTCCTATCTACAAACTAATAATTGATTAACTACTTAGGAATACGAATAAATAATTACAGGAACATTCGGCTAGTAGCCGGCATACGATACTAGGTAGAAATTATTTACAGTTGTGACGGATTTTCACATATAAAGATTATTTACGGAGTCGCTCCCTAAACTAGGTTCAGATTTTTGTACATAGACCTAACAATAAGAATAAGATAGTACGTCTCGCCTCGCCTCGCGGAGAATAGGGCGCCCCCGCCCGACCGGGGGGTCAGCAGGAGTAGGGGTACTCCTCGAGGTAGTCGTGCAGCGGCGCGGCAGGCCCAGGCGGCGCAGCGGCGGCAGCAGCGGCAGCGAGGGCGCGGCGGCGGCGCGCACGGCGCCGTGCACGGCCAGGCGGCGCCAGGTGCGCGAGCGGCGCGGGCGCGCGCAGCAGCGGCCGCTGCAGCAGCACGTCCGAGTGGCGCGCGCCCGCCGAGTCCACCCACTTCTGGCACGGCGCGCCCGCCACGTAGTGCTGCACGAGCCGCACCACGCAGTCGAAGTGCGGCATCTGCGCCGCCGCGTCGGGCAGCGCGGCCAGCCGGAACATGCCGCCCCCGTAGTGCAGCCGCACGGACGTGGGCCCGTGCGCCGTCTGCACGCTCAGCGTGAACAGGTAGCTGCTGGCGCCCGAGTCGCGCACGAGGAACGTGCCGGGCGGCGAGCGGCCCAGCGCCTTGTTGCTGGTCTCGCACGTCAGCTCCTCGTAGTACCAGCCCGAGCGGCGCAGGTGCGCCCTGGTGCGCGCCAGGCGCAGCAGGTCCTGGTCCGGGGGCGCGGGGGGCGCGCAGGGCGCCGCGGGGCACGCGCCGCCGCCCGGCAGCGGGAACACGTGCCGGCACTTGGGGCAGCTGGCCAGGCTCGACAGGCTCACCATCGCCGCGGGGGGGCACACTGCTCCGCCATACCCTGAAACAACCGACAACAACTTACTATAGGACTGGAGCAGAACAATATTGCTCACCGACACTAATGTCCGCGGATTACCGACAATGGTTGGAGTGCTCCCAAATAGAACGATGTCAATTTCACATCGAACAACTACTGCATGTATACCGTATACCGTATACCGTCTACTGTCACCTCGGCAACGGCTACAGAAATAGCTTCTCCAAACAAACATAAACATTACACAGGTGCACTGTTCTGTAATTAAAGTATACCTACCTGCTATTTACATGTTTGTGTACGTACATCCAAGGCGGGTATTTTCTATAAATAGATTTACCGAAAATGCGATGTAAAAAATTAAACATTCAAACTTAAGAATATAGATTCTAACTTTATACACGGTACCTATAATAATATAATTTTGGCTTTCTTTAGAATAGGGTAAATTTTCGTGTAATAATGATTATGATTCACTGAGTAAATTTAGGGATCGTGACCAACCCGACAACAATTAATATTCGGAGATTGTCGGACTGTTTGTGTTTACCTCCCAGACACGCTTCGCACCCGCTCCTACCCGCTTCCACCCGCTCTACACTCGCCACCCGCACCCCACCGCACACGCACTACGCTGGTACCTGCTACACGTTACACGTTGCATGTGTTAGCTGCTTCCGTAGAACGGCAAACAACAACAATCGCCCCGATTCCGGGAACGCTCCAATATTACAGGGAAAAATTCATATTTTCGCGACGTCTAGTGAAGAAACTAGAAACTTTCCCGCCACACACCCCACTACCCACGACACCACAATGTCACAAGTCACAAGATGGTGTAATGGTTACTAGTAATGACAATACTTACTATTATGGTCAAACTGTGACGTAGGAATACGAATACAGACATTTGGCACTGCAGAATATAAACAATGCCAGGACTATAAGTATAATTCCTGGTATAAAAATTAATCAGTATAGTGCAACGCGCTATTGCATCTTTTATTATGGTGGGATGACGTTAGTGTGTATTGTGTACATACATTACAATCTCATTTTGCATCACGTGAATGGTCGACGAGCTTTCTAGGAAGCTGAAGGATACGCATATACGCATACATCTCTATTCTATACGCTGCCATTCTGGGAAGAGAATATTTACTATCGCGGTTGATCTAGCTGCGTGATTAGTATCAGTCAAGGGACGAGGAAAAATAACAACGAAGACATCTCTGTCGTTATAAAAAATCCACACGCGAACGTAGCTAAAAAAAAATCTATACCTATTCGAAAAATGTCAAAAGTCGAATTTAATGCAACAATATGCTAAGTAAGCTTGGATATGAAAAAAAATGTATGATAGTAACAAGGCCTACGGTTGTATTTAAGAATTTTAGTAAGCTATTAGACACATAATAATTACAAAAAGTAATATCGTCTGATGCCGACAGAACAACTGGCTTTTATAGCGTCTAAAATAATAACAGTATAAAATATAAAAGTAACATCTTTAAAGGTTAATGTGTAGGTACCTCTGTTAAATCGATGTCGACCTCGATGGTCGTATTACACGTTACAGTAGTATGTAGATAACAAACACAATGAACCCAAGTACATACAGTTCGGAACTGGTACAGTGTTCCTACTCTGAGAGCCAAATCTCGACTGGAGATCTTCAGTGAGTTTCTATTCCGACATCTCTCGGCTTCATGGAATCGCCTTTCTCCTGATCTCAACTCTCAACATACGCCAACCGACAGCCGACAACTATACGGTGTCGAAACCGCGCACCGGGATTAGATGTTGCGATAAGTCAAGAAAATTACATTTCGTGGAACTACAAATCTGCATAATATTATTATTATCTCTTTTCATTTCCTACCAGATAAGCTGCAGCAGGCAGCAGGTAACTAGTCGGCGTGTTCTATAATTCAACGGTAAATAGTTGATAAAGAAAACTTACGATCGAAGGCCAACAACTGATTACAGACCCAAGAAAGTTGAATTTTTATTCAAAATGTTTAACTATTTTAATAATATGTTATATGTATACTTCAGCCATTTTTGCCGACATCCTTATTCAAGGCAAAAACATAATAGATACACAAATTATATTGCCTTGGTCTGGCAAAAAAGTCTTGTCGGTTTGCGGATGTTTGGATTCAATTTTATATTGCTGACGACTGTATTTTTACATTATATTACATTGAAAAAACACTCAGCTAGCATTACTTAATGCACAATAATTAAGCCCGCGAGGTTAAACCTAAATGTACTGGCGCATGGCGCGGCGACTTGTGGGCCTCTATCTCTAGTAGGAAGTGGAGAAGTCTGCTATAAACCTGTAGATATGCGATATCTACCTATCGACGTTGGATTTCGTCTAATACACAAGTACGGGCGAGCTGTGCGTTGTTTGGCGGTTACAGTTAGAATTAGGAGGTGAAGAGTGTCTCGAGGTTCCCTCGGCCTAAATATTTCTGTTAATCATCTCGACAGTACATAGGCGTTGGTTCTTCTTATTGAACGCACTATTCCAAGAAACCGCGTCATCATTCCTAATAAAGCAACAGGCCTGGCCACAATAGGAGAGCCCAGCCAGCTCCCTGCAGCGGGAGGCCCTTAGGGCGAGACAGAATGGAGTGATAATCAACTGGACAAAGAAATTCAATCATTCGAATCTCAACAAAGGGTACTACGATAATAATTATCGTAGTAATTATTATTAAATTCTGGCGAGAAGGTGTTGAAGGCTTAAAAATGACTAAACTAATGACTTTTGAATAATACTCCATGACGATCTGTAATAAATAGTCGTAAATAATGGCAATGCTCTAAATGTAGGCGAATCCCGAGAAATGCTCGAACCTGATCCGAGTATTTGGACAGAATAACGTTTCTTTATGGCTGACTTGAATGGGAAATTACACGATTATTTGTAATCAAGTCTCGAATTCAAACTGAAGGACAGTAAGATAAGTTTGTAAAGGTTGAAAAGGCAGCCATTGAGCTTTGTTCTGTGAATGAATAATTCGCTCGTAATGGGAAATTCGGTAACTCGTGCGGAGAGAAAAATTAATTTATACTTCGACAGCCGAAATATTTATATAAACAAAACGAAAATCTGCAAACGACTCAACAATCGCGAGATGAATGTTGTTTGTTCAGTACAAAGCGACAACTTCTTTATTTCATTAGATAGGAGACTAGTGATTTTAGCTGACTTCGGGATTTGATATAAATTAAAATAGTGTAAGTTTCGTGTAATATACGCTCAATCATTATTACATATAACAGAGTAGGTACGAACATTACTATGATAATTTCCATACGTGTCTGTGCAAAAAGAAAACAAAAGTGTTTGTCCTCACTTTTCCGTGACAGATGGTATTAATTACAATACTAGCAGTTGTCAGAGTAAAGTGATTAGCATAGTATTACTACCAACACATGCAAACTGATTCTCGGAATAATACAAACAAGCGTGCCTATAAAATTATAACAGTCTTAGCTCAGCATAATGCTGAAACATTAGGCGGAGAAACGGAGAGGTTTCAGATATATTATAACAGTAAACAGTACCTAATTAATATTCCTACTAAAAATATCACTAATGGACCTAATACATAATAACATAAACATTACATTAATGTCCTTGACTATTTCTCATATCAAATTGTATTGTTCATTTCGTGTTTATTATAAAATCATTATTAAATACACATGTATATTTTGATACTTTGAAATTGTCACTTATATGATGCAATGAAAACATATTTCAGTTCAGATAGGAAAACAAGGTTTACTTTGTTAATAAAGCATTGGATAAATGCGATAATGTTAATCTTTCGATAATAATAAACATTGATTTTATAAGATGAAAATGGCGTGGCGTGAGTCACAGAATCAGGCGATGAAACAAAAGGATTTTGTAATAAGTATTACGTAGGTAGCCGCGTAAATATTATAGTTTAGTACTTCTGTAAACCTAATGAGACGAGGATAACGCAATTATTGTCATAATTGGTCATCAGAGGTACAGAACCCACTTCTCAATATGGGACTAGCCTTGCAACTCCGAGTTGGGAACTGAAAAGTGGGGCCCGGAGGCGAAAAAAAAACCGCTTTGTACCAAAAAATAAATGACATCAAACAAAAGACAAATTCGTTTCTGGGAAATAACAGTGTCCGGGCCCGAGTAACGAGAAACAGCTTCGGTGGAAATACTAAATACAAATACTGAGTACCAGGTGGGGAGGGGTGGCCAACTGTTGATCATGTCTCCCGCCAATATCCACACTCCAGCCTAGGTATTCCTCATCGCCAATATCCACACTAGGTATTCCTCATCGCCAATATCCACACTAGGTATTCCTCATCGCCAAATTAAGAGCGTACTCTACCACGTGACTCTCGCGTCCGCTTCTCCATACAATCGTATTCCTCGATTTCCTCCCTGGAATTTTACATTAGAGGGATGATTTTATCACACGTTGTAGATATCGACCAGAAGCGTATTTGCATTGTCTCATTTTTTAAATTATTTATTTATCTCTTTTAACAAATAAAACTATGCAACCACGCTATTGGTCGATACCTAAAACGTGCGAAAAAATCATCGCTCTAAGTCAGCTCTAAATCATCGCTTCCAAGGAGAAAATCGGGGAATACGATTGTACGGAGAGGCGGCCGCGGTCACGTGATAAAGTATTAAATAAATTAAGGATTTGAACTATACATAAAAAAGACTTTGAGTAGGTACCTATGGAATCAAAGATTTTTATATTTATAACCTAAACAATTGATGGGTTGGATTAAACCGGGTTGTGGTCTAGTGGTACCTACAATCGGGGGCTCTAGATTGGAATCTCTAGGTTCGAATCCCACTCCAACTCAACTTGTTTCCTCCTGCTTTTGCTTTTTGGCACAGTTGTTTCCGACAATCTAAAAGCAGCCCCGAAATTGGAATATTTTAGTAAATGATACGAACTTAAATGTTTCTTTAAATTTATCTTTAAAGCAAAAAAATAAATGTTCCTAACACCTGGTCCAGTCGAGCCTCCCATTTATTCTAAATGGAAATAGCAATCACCTTAAGGCCGAAGGTGATGGTGTGTGTGTGAGTGAGATCATCGCCCAGGCGAGAGTGTGTGTTGTGGCCACCACATATACCAACATCCAACTTTGTACAACTACTACCACAGATGTGTAGGGTACCTACTATTTTTATTTATTTATTCGGAATACTGCCTTACCTGGTTACATTCAAATGTCAATATTTAACTTTCTACTGAAATCTGAGAAAAAAACACTTAAAAACATAGCAACGCGATACTTAGCACGATTTTTTGCATTGTTTTTTTAAACTGTATTTTGTGATTAATTTTGTCTTGGTTACACCTCACTGATTATTTACCAGCGTTTTCGAGTTCTTTATGGGTTGCACAGTTTAAACCCGCGCTGTGCAAGCGGTTGCCCTGCAAGACGTCGGACCATTTTGGTTTGGATATTCATAGAAAAGTATTCATATTTTATGTAGATACTAAACTTAATGTCTCACTAGTCAAAGTCGCTTAATAACGGCTTCAAAAATACCCCTACGAGTTTAAGCAACATAATAAAAATGATAAAAAGACAAAGCTGCGTTTTTCTCGGAATCTCCTGTCCAGAAAGTGTAATGGATTTATGGTTTGGGCGGCAGATATTGCCTCGTACAAGCGAGCCCTAAAGCTGATTTTTAAACTCAGCCAACGACAGGTGGTCATGAACCCTGTAATCATATTCCCTACCCAACTTCTTGTCTCTGTTGAGATGTCAATTGGATCGACTTAAACCATAGTGCATTAACACACTTCTTGCATTTCTGAGTTAAGGCTTAAATTAAAGGCTCTAAATAATAATCTAGGAATCTAGGTCATCTAGAATCTAGAGAGAACTATGTTTCATGATCATTAACAAAATTACTCTCTATGATTGTTTAAGAAACGTAGTTTCTTCTGGTTCACTTAGATTATAATGTGTCTCTTTTCAAGCTTAAACTCTTAAAATATCAAAAGTGTGTTAGTACACTATGGTTTAAGACAACCCAATCGTAATGGTAACATTTTTTTATTATTCTTGATTCAGTGTAAGGTTTGGAGCGGGAATGCGAGAGACGAGAGACAACAACCCGGAAGAAGCGCCGCGAGAGAGGACTACTAATCAGTCTCCGAATCCGGTATGGAGGCCCGCGGGACCCGCTTCCCGGCACCCGGTCCCGAGGACATTGCCTCGCGCGAGGGGTCACATGGACCCCGGCACAGGCTACAAGCGTGCGCTAATTAGGATTGAATAACCACTACTCGGTATCCCTAATTACCTACAGTGAATCATACGCACTATCGCGTGGCACATGACAGGATAGGTCATATCATGTTTTTGGAAAGATAGGGTTTTAGTCTTCACGATTCAAAAGTTATCGCTAGATCGGCTGGCTAGGCCATATACTACGTATGCCTCCCGAGAGCCTTAACCATGCCTGCCTATTTTACAAGGCATCAAGTTCTCGGCGTTCTGGTCATCCACGACTTGATCGATGCTGTCGCCCTCTTGACTTAACTTCACTTGGAAACTTTGGCCCTGTAATTTGCTTATGCATTTGCATTTGCAAAAATTTAAAGTCCTGCATAAAATAGCGTGACTGACAGAGAGTCCCCAAGGACTCTATAACAGTCGCGGGTGGAGGTGGGACGATCCCTCAGTGTGGTCATCCACTGTTGGCAATTTGTCAGCAGTTTGCGTCAGAGCTGCGGGACGTGGCCTTGACTTGGGAGGATGCACGGGAGCTGGCTGGCGGCCGATCGCTTGGCCTGGAGGCAGTTTGTGGATTCCATACACTCCACATAGGGAGCGGATATGGTATGAGGATGATGATGATGAATTACCTACATATTTTGTGTCCGTGAAAACTCGGCATTATATCCGGATTCTTAAATAATATACATATTATTCATTTTGATGGAAGAGTGAAGAAAGTTATTTTGTGAAAGTATTTCTATATAATCTGTACAGCAATAGAGAAACACTAACTTTTGTTTATGGAAACTCAACTAATAATGCAATGCAAACTCAACTAATAATGCAATGCAAACTCAACTAATAATGCAATGAACAAACAATGAGGTTCATTTTTCCGATACCGTTTTATTGCACGTTACTAAGGAGATATTTTTAGGATAAAGAGCATTGCCGTTTAGCCCGTAGTCAAATAATTATTATGTGATTAATTCACAAAAGTTTTCTAAGCATTGAATGGACTGGTTTTGGACTTACGTTAAATATTACGTATATGATTGATGAAGAGTCATTGTGCTACAAACTTTACTGGCAGACCTACGGGTTATTTCTAAGACTATTATAGTGCTAGAGTTTGATGATCGCGTATAACTTGTTTAGGAGTGGGAATCTCCACAGAATATAATAATGCAGAATGAACATCCTCATGATGTAAGTAGCGCTAAGTATAAAATCACTCCAAGTTGGAATAACCGAAAACAGAGGAAAATCATCAATCATTCGGATGACGAGCAAAACATAATAACCAAATTCAAAAATAAAAGCACAACACTACTATATTGAAATTTTAGATACCTACAACTAAAAGTAGTACTCAATAATATTATATGCACTATTTTGCTTATCTGCGGTATCTATTATTAGGCTTTAAATGAACGTATTACCTATTTAGATGTTAATTATTTATTATTTTTATTGAATACGGTAGGATTATTTTTATAATATTTAATCAAAATGTATGAGATATGTAAAAAAAAGCCTCATGGTCTTAGCTAGAACTAGTAATGATACAGACATAAAGCTTGTTGATAACATAGTGATAATAATATAATGTACATAATGTTAAAATGTTTAGATAAATACGGTATTTAAAGCTGCGTTGTTCCTAAGGTTCCAAAAAGAATAACTTTTATATAGCTTATTGAATGAAAAATTAACGACGAATGTGTGTTTTCGTATGAATAATCGTTATTTTTTATCGGCGAGTAATAATTATGTTGTGAATAGTGAATAAATGCTATTATTGTATTTCGTTCGCAATATATATGAGCCGAGTGACGTAAAAAGTGTTAAAAACACTTTTTGTATGGCCATTCAAAGTAGATTATAATTGTTATTGACGTAAGTATGCCAAACATGACGGGTGTGCGAAATCATTTTGTCCAGAAAATAAAGTATATTTATATTAATTTTGAGATACATTAGCACGTACAAATGACAATAATTTAGAATCGGGAAAGGTGAATACTGAATACACTTACAAACATAAATATTAATACATATATAGTATGCATAATATCATTTAACAAGATAAAAAACGCGCGTAGTAAAATAAAATACATATTATATATTATTGTTTCATCACACGTATGTACATTCTTACTATAAGATATTATCACAATACAAGTCAGTAATGGAGTTGGAAAACCCAGTTTTTTTCTCTGCAGGTAACAATGATTTTTAAAACTTCAAAAGTAATTATCGCGCGGCAGCGAGATCCTGTTTGTATCTAGTTAAATCTGGCGTTAGATCCATTACACAGCTTTCATGATATATGTAGATGGAAGAAAGAAAATTAATGCAGTGTTTTTGATGCATACAAAACTAGATAAGAATACATACATTATATCTTTCAAATTTAACGTAAATAATCTACTTTGGTAACTCTCAAAGCCTTACATCCGGATTTACATGCATTTAAAATAAATTAGGTAAAATCAACTGTGTTGAATGATTATAATCTTAACAATTATAAATTAAAGCAATAATTTATCTTAAAGATACCGTTTTGCTTGCGAGAAAGGGTCAATAATTTGTTGTAAATATAATTAAAATAAGCGTTTTGCATGGGATTGAATTAGATTTTTAAACTCGGTGTTGTTATGATTACGTAGATATTGATGCTTACAACATAAAAAAATCAACAACAAACAACCGTTTTATAAGAAAAAACACGTGGGTACAGAGCGGATATTATACGTATATAAAGTATATGCACATAATTATTATAATTTTCGCAGAATTCTCAGATTTAAAATGCAATTTGTATTGCAATGCACTTAAGCACAGTATAAATAAATAAAATAGAAATATAATACGCATGATGTTAGTAATAGAAACGAACTGAGTGATTTCCAATGAAATGTCTATTAACATAAGACGTACGCTTTCTGAGAATCATTCCTTATCTTAAATGTCAGATACTATCCCTTATTAGAAGCATGTAACTTACACACTATAAAGCAAATAATATTATAATCGTATATAACTTTTTATCTATTGATTATTGCTATACCTACATAATTTTTTAGCTTTATAATAAAAATCTGTTTATATTTCTAATGAGAGAGGCTAGAATTATCCAACCGTCTATGCGCTTGGTAGCTGCAGGACCAGTTGAGATCTAGCCTCTTTTTGTACAGCGCTCTTGAGGCGAGTTTTCGTAAATGCAGCGCTTTATCCGAATAATAAATAATAATAATAAAGATCAATGTTACAACGTTAAACAACATTTCAATAAAATAATATACATAGTACAATAATAATGAACGATTTCTTTTGTCAGTAGAAAATATCTTCACTGTTATAGCGACCGTACAGGAAATGCTATGCTATAATTATACCCAGAAGTGAACAGTTATATGGAAAACAACTTAATTCGCCCGAAATAAACAATGACTGCTGATTTAGCATTGTGTCTGTTTCTGGAAAATTATCCAATAATTACGTAGCAAAATTTTACGATAAAACATGGATTATTGTTACTACATTTTATTTTATTCAATTAATAGGCACGTATTAAAGCTCGATAGCCGCGAGCTTTTTGTTTCCTGAAATAGGGCTTCAGTAACGAAAATATACTTCCCGATTTGAATTGTTTTTTGTAAGGATGATGAAAACAAGAGTGAATTACCGAAGGTTTTGGGAGAGATGATCATGGTATTCCTCGGACAGGCCGGAAAATCCAGTCTGCGCTCAAACATAACCCCTCCAGAATCCATCAGGAGAGGACGCGGCCGAACCTGATCAGAGGACCAGCTGGGATCTCGAACTGGAGGACAACTTGTCGAAACCCTCCGCGTTCATATTCAAACACGCGACACTTTACTTCGGAGCACGTTGTAAGACATTCACAAAGAACACGGCCAAGTATGCTTTTCTCAGAATCGTACAAATTCACAGCGTAACACAAATTCCAGATCGGGCACAGTTGTATGTAAAAAGGTATCCTTTTATCACTAATGTATCATCCACGGATCACTGGTTGCATTATTTGGTAACGATAATTCAGTTTTTATAAACAGTTTGAATATCGTTATTATTAGTCGTCACGCGCACGGACTGTCAGACTCGGAACACTGCTGTGGACTGACTGGCGGCTTGCGGCTATGCCTCGCGGGAGATGGTGGCGAACTGACGACTGACGATCTGAGCGGTGAGCGGAATGAAGCGAAGTATGGAGTGCCGAGTGCCGAGTGCCGAGTGGCAGGCGATCAGGCCGCGCCATCTGCCGGCCGGGCCCACAGCCAATACCCCGAAACAGCGGCCTTTCGAACTGCCGTTTCGCGGAAAGCCGGTCCGCTCGCCGGCGAGTTCCGAGCAGCGCGTGCAAACAAATCAAAACGAACGTGACAAAAGAGAACACGAATATTTTAGGAATGATTCTTCCGTTCGATGCCTCAAATTAGATTGTTTACAAAGTGCAGTGTTTACTCCGAGCGGGAGTATCTGCGCGGGGGCGTAGAGCGTAAAAGCACGAAAGCCTGATATCTAATGTGACGAAAAATCCGAGGAGTCGGGCGTCTTGTAAAAAGAGCCGAATCGGAGACATGCTCTTGCGCGAATTTTCTTTTAACCGCATATTTTTGTATTTACATTGTTACTTGGCTCCGCGCTTTTCCGCGAGTTTGAGCGGTTCGCGTTTTTTTATCGTAACCGGTAACGAGGACGTTCTGCGGAACTTTCTAATATCCAGTGAACAACAGTAGAAGGATAGAGGAAGATCGTCAGCCCACCAAATGGTGGATAGTATAAATCCAGCACTCGTCCGTGGGTATAATTCTGCGTGGATTATTTATACTGCGCGTGCATGAATTTGTTTCCCAGAAATTCGCCTATTAATAGAGTTAACCTTAAAAACAACAAAGCGGCGCTAATAAATACACGCGGCGGTGGCGGTATGCGTGACACGGACAATTCACTGGAAATTGGGAGGTAAATATGCTCCATTCCAAATGTGAAAATACTGTTTTGGTCTGATTCTGTATCGGACGAATTCAATGGATTTATTGCGTGCTTCATGTTAGCGCTAGTAGAAATCAAGAATTCAGTAGAATATAAAAGTAGGTACGTTAACCCGTTCCTCAAATATTTTATAAATAAAAATAAAAATAACGGTATTTATGACGCGGAGAGGGGTGATATTCATCTAAAAACTGTGTGTTTTAATGAATTAAATAGATTTCATTATGTATTTTACGTAATTTAAAAAATATAAGTACCTACATAAAACAAAAAAAGTTTAAGTAATATTATTGATGTACGTACCTATATCTAGTCATTAATAATTACGTTCCTTACCTACAGTGCTTTTAATAATATTATTAGTATCGAAGAGGTACTTTCTAGTATTTCGTGATATATTTTAAGAACATCGAGGGAGTCTATGGGTAAAATTAATACACATACTAGGAATAGTAACACATAAATCAAAATCAAATTTAGAACGCTCATTTGAGACTCGCGCCAAACAGACAGGAAAAAGCAACGACGTCAAACATCGTAAGAAAACTAACGGTTTATACTGAAAAAGTATATTTCAGCAGAGCTCGTCATAACCCACAAAACGTGAAAGAAATGCCATTTGTTACTGATTTCCAGAGTAAACAGATCGCCAGTAAAAAGAATTAGCACCCGCGTGACGTAGGTCGGCTATTTTCCGACTTGCAGCAGCCGACGCGCGACGTAGTGGCGAAAATGTTCGAATTCGGAACGTAGGAGAGTATAGAGTAAAATTAAAATGACAGGTGGCGGGAAACTCGTGGGCGGGACTTTTTCCCGCCATTCCGACATAACAAACGTCACCCGGCGTCTTCTTCTATGGAATCGGGGACCGCAAAAATAGCGCTGCTGACTTTTGGTCGGTTACAAATAATCCTTTAACGCCTACGGGAACCTAGGTGGTGAGTGGTGACAGAGTGACAGAATCATTTCTCCTCCGTCATAACATTCAATGGAAACATTCTTTCAGACACTCGTTCTAAAAATGAATCGGCTATTCAGACGTGATGGTCAAAAATAAATACGAAAACTGAGCGAATTTCACGTCAGCAAATAAACAAATCAGAACTTACGTACATGTGTACCAGCGTGATTTTGCAATTTTTTTAAAAACATTTTTTTTAGTATTAATTTTGAAAGGTCTTTTACGTTGGTTCGGTCATGTAGAGCGAATGGATGATGAATGAACGCTAAAAAAATATATGATGCTACTGTCCTGGATGTAGAAGTCGAGGAAGCCGAGAAAGACATGGCATGATCAAGTAAAACAAGTGCTTGAAAGTGGGCACGTAAGAAGTCGGAATAATCGACGTGCGCGCATGAGAAGATGTATGAATGTGGAGAGAAGTATGCCAAGGACAGAGCGTGCCTACCCCTGGTCATAGCGTGATGGTTAGTTAGTTAGTTTAGTTTTTTTTTTTAATAATTGGTTTAAATGTGGAGAAATCAAACCATATAAAAACATTCAGAATCTTAATGAAATAACATGACAACCCCTGTCAAGGTTACTTATATATAGATTATAGCATTTTTAAAGATTTAAGCGAATAAAATTAGGTGTTTTTTAAAAGAGTTTCCGTGATTGTAGCAAAAGAACATATTAATGCAGTTATCAAAATTACAATTGATTATACACAACCATTAATACATCGAAATGCATGAATTATTATTATCATAATTTACTATAGGGTCAAATTACTAAGAATACAAAGTAATTCGCTCTAAATAGATAAAATAGTTTAAATATAATCATTCAATAATAATAGCATTCAGAATCTTAAAAAAATAACATGACAACCCCTGTCATGGTTATTTTATATATAGATTATAGCATTTTTAAAGATTTAAGCGAATAAAATTAGGTGTTTTTATAAAGAGTTTCTCTTGTGATTGTAGCAAAAGAACATATTAAAGAAACATGCAGTTATCAAAATTACAATTGATTATACACAACCATTAATACATCGAAATGCATGAATTATAGAATTACATAATTTACTATAGGGTCAAATTACTAAGAATTCAATACATCTTCGCTCGCAAATAGATTAAAATACTTTTAATACTTGTAATAATGTTTTACTTTCACGCAGTAAATAATAGCAAAAGATAACAAAAAACCTTCTACATCCCCCAGAATGAAATTTATTTTTTAGAACATAGAAGTGATAGAAGATACAATGACCTAATAACCGAAAAGACATTTATCTTGTATGTAATAACTTATAACTCTTGTGAGATAAATAAGATTAGACGAAAGAAACATGCGAAATCAAAAATAAATAGAATGATGATTAGAAAAATTACAGTTTGACAACCGTTACTGAAATATTGATTGAAGTAATAAATTACTCTGCTTTCAAAATTTACTATTTTTAATTTTTTTTTTTATTCATAAAAATAACATTACATAGAAAAAATAATATACAGAATTTTCTCTTTTTCAATCCAATGCTCCCCTAGGAGTTTTTACAATTAACTCATTAGAAACAAATAAAAAAACATTCATTTTATTCTAATACGCACTGACATCGCTTAGATCACAAAATAAACACAATATATACTTATTATTAGGTAATTTATTTTGAAACAATGAAACTTTTGACTGATCACGTTTTCTTCTTACTGGTGTAAAGTTAAGCTAATTAATGATTAAGTTAAGCTGGCAATGTTTATTAAGTTTTTTTTACGTAACAGCACTTACAGTTAAAAATTATAAATTTTCATATTATCTCAAATTCATGAAAAACTGATTAAGCATGTTCTTCCGTAGAGTAAAAATCATCTGGACAACGAAGAAACTATTACAAAAATATGTACCTACATAATAGAAATATGTAATACACATTATCTACTCATTACTTTATATTGTACTAAATTCAGATCTTACAGGGTAATATAATATTTATCGCGTGCCAGTGTAGGAATTGATCATGGAAAGTATTCGTCATAATTTATTATTCACAATTGATAATCTATTCCGTTAACTGCAATGCACTGCGGATCATGTAAAATAAAGCGATATGAATATAATTCCTAGAACAATAAATTATTATTGTTACTCTGAAAGGACATTGTGTTATGATAATGACACGACTTGCAGTCAACTGAAAGTGTAATTCTTTTTATTTTAACATTACAATTTCCTAGGAAAAAATATGGAAATACATGACTGTTTTTTTTAAACAGAACATTACGTGTAACAACTAATCACTCTAATTAAATATAAATATTATTATGTAGGTTAAATTAAATTTTAAAAAATCATCATCATACCATATCCGCTCCTATGTGGAGCATATGGAATCCACAAACTGCCTCCAGGCCAAGCGATCGGCCGCCGGCTCCCGTGCATCCTCCCAAGTCAAGTCCACGTCCCGCAGCTCTGACGCAAACTGCCGACGAATTGTCAACAGTGGACGACCAGGACGCCGAGAACCTGATGCCTTGTAAAATAGGCAAGCATGGTTAAGGCTCTCGGGAGGCGCACGTAGTAAATGGCCGAAACGCCTTCGCCGGATGACAGTAGATACCAAGGGTTGCTGTGTCCGTTGCCTCACCTCTGTGTTCCTTACAAAGTCAAACCACCGCACACCTAAAATTCTTCTAAGACACCTATTCTTAAAACTCAGAAGTCTGCTATCTTGGGCCCTGGTTAGGGGGTACTTAATAAAAACGTTTTATGAAGGGAGTTTGTTTAGGAGTAGAAGACAAGGGGATCTAGTAATACATGACATAAACAAGTACAAGGGCTTGGATAAGTGAAAAGTTGGAATAATTGGCGTACGTTCATTAGAAGATGCGTGAATGTGGTAGAAACAAGGCCCTACGTGATAATGAGTCAGTTTGGATACGACATAAATATCCGCATTGATCAATGTTTTTTTTTTTTTAAAACCATTTCTCCGTAGTAATAATAGCAGAGAAGATATTACGAGTATGTAGAATCCTTCATTAATTATAACTATGAACCATACGAATACTGCTACCCTAAACCCAATAAAAAGTTCATAGTATTCTGTACATGTGGTCAGGTCTATTGTTCGTGTTAGGTTGAGAGACGAATAGATGGATAATTTACGAAGTTTTTTTATCATGGGTTAATGGTGTTATGGGTGCAATATCTCACTTATAACTAAAAAACGTCGTTAATTACCCACCCATTAATTCTCAACCATAAACAAACAATAGACCAGACCACGTGTACTGACATACTATACTCATCTAGCAAAAACATTACCAACTTCTTCTTTAAAAGTAACACGCGTTGTTTAAATATTTTAATTGTACTTGTCGATTTATATCGATATCGATTTTCAAGATAGTGTAGCGGTACAGCAATAGCCGCATTCCTTTCGAGCGCCAGGAACTCGTGCCCCGACAGTACGTACGTCACTATATTTTTTTATTTAAAATGTAATCAAGTATTTTTAACAAATAAATCCCTTGAAGCCTAAAATTAAGCCCAGCCCATTATACCTAGCAGTTTTTGTAAGTATAGTATGCAGCACTGACTCATTATGGGTATTGGAATATTTCCCCATGGATATTTTGGGTAATTTAGATGGATAGGAATAGGGGAACCTAGCTCCTTACTAAGCAACAGGCAATATTCCTAGAAGCGGAGCGGACTATTGCGAAAGGCAAAAAGGCAACTTTAATTACTTTTCTTAGGACGACTGTCTACCGCCTATACTAGGTAGTGTGGTGTTGTCAGTTCTGAGTTCTCTCCTTTACTACTTCACTCTTGGCTCGCCGGAATGCCTTTGTCTCTGCGGCCGTTTCTCAGAGACAAAGGATTATTGTATAACACAAACTGAAATAATGCCATTTCACAATTATTCGCATTTCTTCGTCCCCAAAGAGACGCATAAGCGGAAATGAAGTCGTAAGACCTGGGCTTAGTGCTCACTCTTCTTTGGCGGTACATATTTTAAGAACGCGAGGCACCTACTTACATTAATTTGAATGCGAAGATAACTTGAGTATGTTTAAGATATTGATTTATAAACGAAGAATATTTAAAAAAAATATATTTTTACAAACACAAGAAAATCAAAAAGTACCTACGAAGAGTACAGCTATGGTAGTAGAGGTATTAAAACATATTTTTCAGCGGATTTACAGACCAATACACATTTCAATGCTTTTCGAATAAAAGTAAGAAACATAATGCATAATTTATGTTTATTATATCCATCTCCCCCTCCCAAAAGCTCTGCGACCTGGAGTACGTTGATGACGCCGTCCTTATTGACGGATCAGTCGGGGGCCTTCAAATTATTGTTGATAGGCTTAATTGGCACTCCAAGTGCATGGGTTTAAAAATCAACATTGGTAAAACCCATGTCATGTGCCCAGATCCCCCTGGCTCTGTCGGGACAAGTCATCGAAAGGGTCGAGAGCTTCAAATACCTGGGAGCGTACATGACAGAAAACGGCAGAGTTCAGAAAGAACTGGGAGTGCGGCTTGGAGTAGCGGCGCCGCATTCAACAGTATGAAAGCTGTCTCTGAGAGATCGATATTTACTCGGTTAAAACAAAATTCCGCCTTTATAACTCCTGCATCACACCTGTTCTCCTCTATGGCTGCGAATCGTGGAACCTAACCAGGGCCCAAGACAGCATACTTCTGAGTTTTGAGAATAGGTGTCTTAGAAGAATTTTAGGTGTGCGGTGGTTTGACTTTGTAAGGAACACAGAGTTGAGGCAACGGACCCAGTAACCCTTGGTATCTACTGTCATCCGGCGAAGGCGTTTCGGCTGGCTAGGCCATATGCTACGTAAGCCTCCCGAGAGCCTATTTTACAAGGTTTCAGGTTCTCGGCGTCCTGGTCGTCCGCTGTTGACAATTCGTCGGCAGTTTGCGTCAGAGCTGCGGGACGTAGACTTGACTTGGCCTGGAGGCAGTTTGTAGATTCCATATGCTGCACATAGGGAGCGGATATGGTATAATGAATGAATGAATATCTTCCAGATTTTGAATGAATGCAAACATTAGCAGAGAGTTGAAGCCGGGATTCATCTTGACCTATTTTTACTTTAGAATAAACTCTTGAAAAAGCATCTGGCGAAGAGATAAAATAAATAGAGTTTTGACCAGTGCGCATTGCGATACAGTCAATTCTTATAAATTTACATCAGATTCAAGGCAAAACAGATGTCGCTAAAAGACACAAACACGAAATCGTGCAATGAGAAAAGTCGACGGTCCCAACGTATACTGTCGAATCTGAAAAAAGGCGATTTTCGTTTTATTGTTTTAAACTGTCCAATTTACATAATATTTCAGGTGGCCAAAAAATTTTTTTTCCTCTTCAATTTTGGGATTTTATAAATCGAATATATTTTTTTTTTGACCACTAAAAAATATTATATAAAATAGAGAGTTAAAAACAAAAAGACGAAAATCGCCTTTTTCAGATTCGACAGTATACGTTGGGACCGTCGAAATTATATGTGATAAAATTTAAAATAAATTCCTAACTATGAAATTAAACAACTTTTGTTTTAAACTACTTTTTTTATTTTTAACACTCCAACAGAGACACTACTCCTTCATCAGGGATTTGTATGAATTCCTAACGATTTAAAAAAATATATGTATGTATTTAAAAAAAATGTATTGCATTAATGACGAATGAATAATTCGAAATTTTAGATAAACTTCAATAGGCATTAATAATTTATCAGGACGTCGAATGATTCATCTATCCAACTTAATTCATTAAAATTTTTGAGTTCGCAATTTTTATTTTTCAGTGAATTGAAAAGGGCGACCTCTTAAACTCTTAACTAAGTATATACTTACTCATTGTGGTCATAAATGTGTATACCTATACCGAGTAACATAAATGAAGTTTCCGCAGTACAATTTAGAAGTTCCTTGAATTGATATAAATGGCCGTTAAACCCTCGGAGGGCATTTATTCGTCCCTTGCAGACAGCGGCTGATGTTTAATTTATTTGTTACTCGGAAACAGACGTCCGCAATAAAAAACATATATGTGTAGATAGATTATTATCGGTAAAATTCCGCACAAGTTTTTTTTTTCTTTTCCAGTATTCAAAGTAAAAATAAAGGCCTTTTTTCTTGGTTTTATGGAGAAAAGGGCTTACAATGGAGTATCTACATAGTTTAAACCAAAGTCCATGGTTAAAAAATACTGATAACGGATAACGGCAGCTTTAGCACCATACTTCTACGTATATATTATATATTTCTGTTCTGCAGGTACCTACTTTTTATTATCTCTCTCTTTAGATATCCACATTTTTAAAGTAATTATAAATTATTATATACCAATGACGAAATATCACTCTATTTTTAGACTATAATAGTCTATAGAAACGGGTTATTAAATAAAATGATTATCTGATTATCGTACTAGTAGAAATTAATATCAAATATTATGTATGTACTATCTCGAATCCATTACTCATGACTGAGGATTGTGATCACGGCTGACTCCAGGAATGGCTCGTCTGTAGACGGTCTCTCAATATGAATTACTACACACTATTGGACTTGGAATTAAATGATTTTTATTGATTTATTTAAGGCATAAAAATAAAGATAAAATACGATATGTACCTACTTGGGTAAATACGTAAAGTTTTATGTTCATGCCATATTATGAGTACCTAGAGTACCTAAAGTATGTTTATCTTTGGGTGGGTGAAGAAAATGAGCGCCATGTTCATTACAGCAATAGGTCACATTTGACATTTGTCAGTTTTAATAGTGAGGTGACCTGCTCAACATCAATTAAAGTGAATGAATCGATTCGGACTTCAAACATAATATTTTATATTATGTGAATCGAATTCAGTTACTATGAAAAAGTATTTATAGATTTTTTTAAAAAGGAATAACCCGCTAAGTCTCTATTATAGAGGCTTGTCAGCAGGTAGGAAGAGAGGATATGGAAGGAGGTACTGAAAAATACACCACAACACCCAGAATTGAGAAATTATTCGTCTATGGTGAAATATTCCTTCACAAGTAATCATTCGATTCTACTTATCAACATTCGATTTTTTTGGGTACACCTCTAGAAGAAAGGTTCGCTGATGCAACATTGTAACGACGTTTAGAACAGAAAAAGTTTATTATGTTTAGAATGGTTTATTAGTGAAAGTAAATCGTAAAATTACCTTATTTTGTCATTATTACAATAAATATGTAATCGTAATTGAAAAAAGTTAAGCAATTGTGTAGTTATAACTTCGAAAAAATAAATAATATTTTGTACCCGCCCTTACAAGGTTATGTTGTTGAATCTTGATGAAGTGTGGCCAACATATTCTATAATGGGCTTATTCGGCCAACATATCCTATAATGGGCTTATTCGGCCAACATATTTCATTATTCCCTCCCTCCGGATTATTCCCGATAGTAGATTAAATTATTGGTCCATTAATCTCAGCCGGGGGCGAGTTCTCACGGGGCAATAATTGTCCGCCCAGACGTTACGTCGGGGAAATTCACACCAAATTAATTATCCGTAGATAAACTTAAATTTTTTTCAAACAATGTGGGTTGGCTTTCTTCCCATAGCCTGCCTGTTTCGTTAAAATAATATTCATAACACGTTTAATATTTTTACTTTAATTACCAAATAAATAATATGACAAAAAAAAACAAACGGGCTTGAGAAATGTGAAATAAAACATTTCGGCTGATGAACTTTCTTTCGTGAAAAAGAATGTAATATTCTTCCCCTAGTAGAAAATCTGAATCTAGACGCGGAGATAAATCTCAAAGCATGCCATAAATATGTCTTTATGCATATTATGATTTTTTTTATTACGTGCTGTGTACATATTTATTATGACGGCGCGCATAACAGGTGGTGTTTGGAGGAGACAAAAATAATTTTACGAACGCTTTAACAGTTCGGGGAGGGGAGGGGGCATTCTCAGAAAGCAGGTGAGAGGGTCTTTGTTTCGGCGGGTAAGTGCGCATTATAAAAATAAAAGAAACTCATCGCCGCCAACGCAACTGGGAGACTAGTGGACAAAATGGAGGACGAATCTAAAATAAGAAGCTGGAAATTTTGTGTGAAGAGAAGGTGAAATTACCAATTACCATGCGAATATTTATTTGTTTAGGATTTGAGACGTACGGTAAATGGCGGCACATTGGTTATCTTGTGAAACTCATATTATGCACCACATATGGAGCATTATAAAAATAATAAGTACGGAAGCGAAGTATGGAGTTGGAAAAATAAGGATGAAAGTAGATTGAATGCAGTTGAAATGCAATCTCTCAAGCGAATGTGTGGTAAAACTATGTATGATAGGTGCACTAATGTTGAAATTAGAGCAGAATGCAAGGCTGAGATAAGCATTATCGACAAAATTAAGAAAGGTCTTTTACGTTGGTTCGGTCATGTAGAGCGAATGGATGATGAAAGAACGGCTAAAAAAATGTGTGATGCGACAGTGCCTGGATGTAGAGGTCGAGGAAAGCCGAGAAAGACATGGCATGATCAAGTAAAACAAGTGCTTGAAAGTGGGCATGTAAGAAGTCGGAATAATCGACGTGCGTGCATGAATGTGGAGGAAGCAAGAGAAGTATGCCAGGACAGAGTGGTGTGGCGTTCTATCCTCTCTGCCTACCCCTTAGGGGAAATGGCGTGATGGTTAGTTAGTTAGTTATGGAGCGGATATGAAAAATTTACGATTAGGTATTTATTGGACAACTTAAAAAGGAATGGTTTTTACGAAAATTACCCTCAAAAGGCTTGCTATCCATTCAATTAAATGTAAGCGGGCCTAGAAGTGACTCCGTCCGTCCTCAATATCGCACAGAGTTCTTGAGGTGATATTGCACAAAAATATCTCTATATAAATCATCCAATAAATATTTTTATGTTGTGTTTCATTACAAATAAATCATAGTGTCTCTGAAATCAATATGAATTGAAGCACAAAAACATCTCCATTCTCCGTCAGAATTGATAGCGTGATTGATAAATTAGTACAATCATCAGAGTTAGCTGTAATACTAGGAAAATTGCGCCCGTTTGCTTAACAAAGGGCTCAATTCGTAGAAGCATTCATCTGTGCAATCAACAAGATGTGCACGGGTCATGTCACTCGCACCATATTGTACACATCCATACATATTTACCTTCTCACGAGTACAAGTAACAAACATTCATGTCACAAACACTAATCACTCACAAAGGTAGCAAATTGAGTAAAAAACACTTGTGTAAAAAGTGCAACTCCATCTGAGCAAATCTTTACATCAAAACATCAGCTGTTTGTCGCTGAAAGACATTTAATCAGAATTTCAAAAAGTAAAAAGGGAATTTTTCTATTTAGGTAAACAATGTGAATATTTTAAAATTGTAAAACTTGATTCTCTATTGCAAGAGTAAAAAAAAGGTTTATTGCATCTCAACAGAGACAAAGAAGCTTTGGAAGGAAATATAGATATTTGGTCGTCTATAGGGCATAGGTGCATGGCTGTGTTAATTGGCCACTAGATGTTTTACAACAGCCTCCCTTCTGCTTTAGTATCTACAAGTATTTGGACTCACTCAAAATTATTATGTTAAATATACGAATAAAATGTGTGTAAATGTGATCCAGCGATAGCGCATATCAATTGATTGAATCACACATATATCACGACATGTGACGTCACCAATAATTTAAATCATTATCACAAAATAACACTTCAGGTATATGACTCAATTCCACAATCTTACGGAAAAGATAATGCAGTTTTATGTGCCGATAACATTTCGATCAGCTTAACGATAAATTCTGTACCTGGGAGCAAAAAGCCACATCTTAAAAACATGGTTTTTCTGGAGCTCAATCACAGATAACTATCGACGTAGTTAAAATCGTGCTAACCACGTGCTAACGCTAACCATTTGACCGATCTCAATGAACATACGTTCATACCACGTTCGCGTTGCCGAGCACCATAGATGATAATAAATATCGCGGTTAAACGTCAAACGTCAAATCAAGAAAGTCAACGCGCGTGTCGGATTGTTTATTATGTCGACTGCTTTTCTCAATATTCGGCAAGCCACCGAACGCCGGCTAAATACAATACGGCACTCGAGAAAGATTGAAAGAAGATATGTGCGAAGAAGATATATCTCGGGAAATGGCTCGCGACTTGATGCGCTCGTTTAATAATCCCGATCGATAACTTTTAACGCGTGTTCCATTGTGATCGCGAAAACGTTAAACATCCATGGTAAGAAATCGTTATCACGTCGCTTATTACCGCGTCGATAGCGATCTGTGATCGCGCTCCTGGAGACGTATTTCAAAGATTTTTAGCCGCAGTTTGCAGTATTTCTCCAAATTTTTATAGCAGTGTCAAAATAAAATACAAAATTACAGCAAACTCCGGCTAAAAATACTTCTCCTGAAACCGATGAGGCTTTTTGGGTCTTAGGTTAGAATTATTATAACGTAGATACCTATACTATAAATTATTTTGAATTTCGGATTTTGTATCTAATCATTATGGGTTATTTATAAGCAAACATAAAAATGTATTTACCTATTGATGTTACGGTATAAAAATACTTATTACGTTAAATAAAATAAATTAATTGTGTATACGCTTTGTCAGATTGTCATATTATTGTTGATTTGGGTGTCTAAAGCCATATTTAGAATATAAACCTTTATGATGTCCAAATTTGGTTCATAGATTTGAGCGTGTTATTTTAAAATAAAGAATCTCTCCACACCGAAGTCCGGAGGCTATGCATCACGCTGCTTAAAATTAGTTTATTTCTAGGAAATGGCCTTGCGTAAATAATGTTATGCATTCTACGTGATGTCAATGACGTCGATTTTATACGTAAGCAATCCGTAATCGGTACATTCTCATGAGTCTTGATTTTACTCCGCATAAATTCTTTAACAGGAATATTATACTAAATTGAAAGTTTACACAAGAAACTTGATAATTTATACAGAAACAGGGAGGAAAACGTCTGATTCATACAAGTTAAAAGTAATTTCTAGGTATTGGGGAGTGTTTTTTAAGGGAAGTGAATAATAGGTTGGTTTAGCGTGAAATGCAGAATAAAGGGAGGTTTATCGTGATAGAGGGAGGTATTATTGTGACACCTATATTATGTATTTAATTCTGTTTTAATTTAAATTTAATTTTAATTTAATTTATTTCTGTTTTACTTTAGTTGTATGCTAAGGCATGCCGTGATTTTTATAATCAGACCGGTGTAACTTAACAACTTGCCGTGCTTTTTATGAGGATTAGTCTATTGCTAAATCCATAGATATGACAAGATGTAGAAAAAGAGTCGAAGTGGGAAATCGGGGACATGGTATAAAAGGCTGATGATTTTTTTAATATAAAGATGACAAAAATTGTTATTTATAATAGGTTATGAAGTTTATACAGTAGGTTAATGATAGGTTAGGTTAAATAAAATAATTTAAAATCAAATAGATTTTTAAAAGCGAAATTTGACAAAACATAATGAAGGCGCAACCCAATGAAGGCGTATCAACCAATCACAGCTTAGCCCGCTTTTGCGCTTTACTCTACAAACCAGAGAGTAAAAATGTTTTGAAATTTTGACAGCCTGCACGGCAAGTTGTTAAGTTACACTATCAGACCAAATGTGTGGGGAAGATTTTAACAGGGAAACTGAACACAATACAGAATTACCGCCAAGCATGACCAATTAACGATTCGTCCAATGCAGGAATCTTTCGTGGAATTTCCTTATCTGATAATAATTCAGTGTATAGAGAATGTTGTACGTAATCTAGAGCTAGTGACGGGAGCTACATTAGGTCATTAGGTCACGTCACGCCACGTCACGCTTTGTAAGGTTATTTGTGGTGACGTTGGCCGAATTCAAATAATGTAGTATGGTCGCTATTTCGCAATTTAATCACATTCGGAGAATTCTGAAAAGAAGCCCTATAAACATCAATACCGAAAAATAACTGAAATTACAATGGAGGACAGTATAAAATATATCAACGCCTCCTACGTATAATATCTTAAACTACAAATCGTCGATTTTTAGTTTTTGGTGGATTTCGTCTGTATTTAACTATATCTTTAATTCTACCAAAACAAAAAAATTATTTTGCCAAAAATAAGGGCTTTTTTGGGGTGTATTTTGTCGTATCTACAACCAATGCATACGAACGAAAATATTTTCAAATGCTCCTCCTGTAAAATCGCATTTTGTGGGTTACGATATTATACGTAGGAGGCGTCGATATATGTATAAAATTTAAATGTGGTTTATCACACGCAAATATTTCATATACCTGGGTGAGTGGTGCTGAAGCTTAAGACTGATCATATTGCCTCCATGTAATTAATTAGCAAGATACACTGCACTTAGTGTACCGATCAATACCCTATGCATCATTAGGTGCGGATAAGGAAAAGTAGTAAAAACCATGAAATTTGGAAAAAATATATAAGTTATATTCGATCAAGCCATAAGTAAATGGACAACGAGTTCATTCTATCGATCTGTGGCGCATGCTGGAAATATAAGTCCATTTTAAATTTCTAAGAAATATTTACTGTAACAAGAAATTAAGAAGTCTTATGGATCTGGTACCTAATAGTATTGGTATAATTCAGTAAAATTTATTAAACTCTGTAAGAAAATTGTAAAACGGCCATAAAATATCAGCTCGTGTCCTAACGTACATAGCACAAGGTAGGAAAATGTTTTCTATACGAACATTAATGAACGTAGGGTGTGTCTTATAGTAATTGGACAGCGGTGTAGTAATCGGACATCTAGATTAACTGCAACTACGATTCTCATCAATACCTGAGTACAGAGTAAGAGGACGAATGGAATCGGAAAAAAATTACAGTAAAAGTTAGGAGTATACAATTGGGTTCTTCCCGATTTTTTATTTCAAAAAATTGATTGAAAAACTACAATATCAAGGGAATTTTTTTAAATTTTTTACGATGTCATATGATTTTTTTTAGCGCGGTTTGAAATAGCGCTTTTTCAAATCGCTCGCAAAATCCTTCATTTGGTGCGCATGCGGTGTGACGTCACAGCAACATAGGCGCTAACTTCGTAATTAATTTCACGCCTTTCATTGTGGACGGGTATGACTTCATTAATCAATAACGGGCGTTAAAAATCATTCGTATTTTCGTGTTTTTAAAACATAAATTTATATATGAAAACAACACTTTTGATCATTGTGTTTTATATCGTTGAATTGTAAAAATATACTTCAAATATTTGTAACGTTTTTAAGAATATTCGTGTTATCGGGAAGAACCATATTGATAAAACTATCAAATTACTACATCGCTATTTAGTATAATATCATCCACTTGAAGTTATATTAATACATGTAATAATTTGATCATTTTCAAACACGATTTAAAATGATAATTAAACCTAAAGGTAAAATTAGATTTTTCCTTTGCAAAGGTTGATTTGATTTAAACCCAGCGAATTCTAAGCAGAGCATTGCTGATTTGCATACCTAAATGCGGATTATCATGACATGTAGTTATTGTCGGCTAAACAAAAACACGTAGCTGATGCATTAGGTGCAGTTTCAGTGTTTCTGAAAAACGACACAATACCATCGACACGGTAATAAATCATATCGTCATATCCGTCAAGGATTCAAATAATGTGTGGGCATTCAAATAATGTGTACTCGTATGCTAAATCATTTTGATTATTCACCTAACAATAAAACCTTAGAGTAATGACGCGCAGGCTATAGAGAGGCCCTTTCGCCGTTTCCCATAGAGCGGAAGCGTTGCAAATTTTTGGTTAGCGACAACTTCACTCTGCTGGCGGCCATTATTATTTGTTTGACAACAGACGCGTAACGGTCACTTTCGTAGCTTTGCTAGTAAATAACGTGGATACTTCCTGATTTTTATCATCAAAAACGGCAATGGTGAATTGTAGTATGCTTGGTTGTAGCAGTAAGAGTGTCAAAGGTGTTTAAAGGAGTCACATTTCACAGGTAATTGATTTCGATAAATAATTATTTTGATTTACATTGATTTTGGCATATATTGTCCTAACATGGGTATTATTTGTATAAAAACTTTCCTTTTATCAACATATTTACATTATTTACCAGTTTTTCTTAATTTAGGTGATCAATTTGTAAATTAAAGTATGTTTACTGTTGATAGTGACAGTTGATTACTGTCGATATGCCAAGGCCGCATTAGGCATTTGTAAAACATTGGCATTTGTTTTGCTGCAAACTATAGCCAACTTCGTGTTTGACAATCATAGAATGGTTTTTGACCGTTAGGGCCCCTCTATAGCCTGCGCGTCATTACTCTAAGAATAAAACCAACAAAACCAAATTTCAGTATTTCGCGACATCACCTGCTGTTTGAGCTACATGTACCTAATAAAATGATTAAGATACCTGCACTTACCGATTCCAATGCAGTGCCCTATGCACCATTGGGTGCGGATAATGGAAAGTAGTAGAAGTAGAAGTATAGAATCTTCGAAACGTTGATTATTATGTTGTAATGGTACTACATTAATATAATGTTGCTAATGAAATTAACAAAATTGTTAAAGGGATAATTCCAAGATATTTGCAAAACAAATTAAAAAACAATGACTTTTTCATAAATGTGCAACAAGAGGTTCAAAAAATATAAGATTAGAAAAAAAGAAAAACTATGTCACAGAATTGTCTAATGTATAAGGGCATTAAAATGTATGAGGAGATTCCAGATAAAATAAGAAATGAACAAAATGTAAAGTGATTTAGGGTTAAATGTAAAAAATAATCTGTGTGAAAAATATTAGTGTAGGTATTCTACTATAGCTAAATTGTTAGAGGGAAAAAAATGAAGTGTAATGTAATAATATTAGTCTATGTAAAAATTATATAGTACTAAATAAATATAATAATAAAAAAAAAAAATAGAATTTTAAAAAATAGGCATGCATAATTACATACAAAAACAAGTCTAGTGATACACAGTTATCACCTCGGTGGAGTATGGTGAAAATAAATAACCTTGAATATGTCATTGATTTTCATTTTTCTTATACTATTTTTAATTTGATAAAATTTCGCATTCTTCTTGTTACATGCCAACTCCCCAACCAACCAATTCAAGAAACACTTCTGCTTGTACGTAAGCTTGAAGTTGGGGAAGATTGGGTTCAAGCGGTTGCTTTACAACTTTACATTATACTTTTTATATGCACTATGGATTAAGGATGGTTTGCATGATGGAAAAAAAAACAAAATCTGACTGCATAATATATACAGGTGTAACAAAACTCAATGTACAAGCGGGAAACCAGTGAATCTACATCGTTTTAGGAGACGATTGTGCAATATGACTTTTTGATCTGAGCTTGAAAAAAAATTTTTTTTTCTCACAAAAGTTTTCATAAGTATGGCAGATTAAGTAAAATTGCTCAAATTCTTATTAAAACGCGTTTTTTAATTTTGCTTTCTTTGTGAATAGTATAAATTTGAGTATATACATGATATTTGATAACAATTTGCAAAAATACGTCGAAAAAAAAGAACTTCGTACTCAATTATTTAAATATTGTGATTATTTAAATAGATTTTTGAGATCCTCATTACTGTATTTATTACCTGTGTTTTT
>JAGVSP010001775.1:0-48923 GCA_022494985.1 Micrasema minimum
ATCAGTCAATATAGAAATATGTTTGTATGGAGGAGGTTGCATTAATCGCACTTCGGGGGATAATTTTTTGTTTAGCATGAAATAGCACATTTAGGTATTTCCCAGGATCCAACAACCACAAAAATACAAAATCACTAAAAATGCTTAGTAAAATAGCAACACTATTATATAAAAAAACATTTATTGAAGTGTATTTAACGCAATCTAAAACCTTATATTTACTCGACTAATGGAGGATTAGGAATAAGCACTTTTCCTTACATATGGCTTCAGAAATTTTGCGTTAAAATTTTATTACACTTTATTAGTAGATATTGTAACAACCATTTTTATAAAATTTTCAGTGCTGTGCAGTGTCTTTCATAGAAAATTTAACAGCAGAATCTCTAAGCATGACTAAAGAAGATTTCGATGGTTTTATGAGCTTACCAGCAATTGTTGGAGGTGGATCATGGGTGAGTTATCTTCCGATTGTTTAAACTTCTTAATTTAATACCACTTTACTTTTTTTTCTTTATGAAAAGGTTAATTTAACTTTAATGTAAAATATTATTGTAGGTTGCGGCACTTTCTCTTTGCGAGGGACTTCACGATCTTCAGGACCAAATAAAACGTCTGCAAGAGCTCGATAGGAAAACTACTTATATAGAATCTGAAGCAAAAAACCTAGCAGATCAAGTAGAAACATTTAAGGTAACTAAAGATGTACCTAATAACTGATTTTGAAAATTCTATGTACTTATTGATGAAGATGTCATATTGTATTTGAATTTTATTTTGTTTTCAGGAAGAAATTTTTAAGAAAATATCAGATGTATTAGCACGGACTCCATTAGATCTATCCAAAAAACCAGTATTAAATGAACCGGCTCCGGAACAAATAATTGAACCTCTTGTCGAAGAAGTGATGAAAACCGAATCTTGCAATGCACAGATTAGAAATAGTCCAGTAAGAAATATGGAAGATGTTTTTGATTCTTGTACAGATGACAACACAGCTGCTCTTATAGAAAGCATTCCTATTGCTTCGACAAGTGAAATTATGACATCCAGCCATTTCAACACAGATTTGATGGATTTACTGCCTTCTGATTCTCTCCATAATTTAGCTTTAGATAATCCACCAATCACGACATTAAAAACTATAGGTTCTGGCGATTTCTTATCTCCGTCTCCCATCTTCGGCTTTGGATCGTTTGACACTCAATCTCTGGACGAGCTGGCGACTCCAGACGAATATGGCTCCGAGCAATTTATTCACGGATTAACAAATGTCAACTACGACATTGACCTTTCTGACCTGAGTGCTGACAACAGTGCTGCGGAGGATGCTCCAGCACCCACAGAGGTCTTTAGACCGAGTAAAGATCCATTCAGCCCTGATGGAATAGTAAAACCCCAAGCGATTGATCCGTGGCAAGTGATACCGACTGTTCCTGTTAAATCTGATCATTCCACCAGAAAATCACAATTGCCTCTCCAGTTACAAGATGAAGCAGCTTCTATATTAGATACAAATGAATCACCAACGACAGACTGCTTATTACCTTCTCCAATTAAGCCACTTAGCGCATATCAGCAAGGCCAATAGAAAATTTAATATAAAAATATATTATTTATTAACTTGAAATTATTTTTATTTTACATAATATGCTATTGCATGTTTTTAATTACATTTCAAAGATTGTACAATCAAATTATTCCCATTCATAAATTTGGGTAATGGTGACTAAAAAAATTCCAATTCAATTTATTCAATTAAATTATCTGACACAAAACTTTTTTTTTTTTAAATTGCACCTCCAGAATAGCAAAGTCTACTAAAAAATCAGTTTTTTCAGGAAAGCAGTTTGAAAATGTTTCAGTTTACAACTACTACCACTACTTTCTCCTTATCCGCACCTGATGATGCATAGGGAACTGCATTGGTACTCCAAGTGCAGTGTATCTTAATAGTTTATTACATGAAGATTATCAGTCTTACGCTTCCGAGCCAGTCCAAGGTATCACACATGAAATCTCTGAAATAAATATTTCATATTGACCCCTTCAGGAACTTAACCCGTGAACTAAACCACAAAGCAGAAACACCAGCACATTAAAATCAAATAAGAAAATATTTAAAAAAAATTAATACAAGGTTTTAAATTCTATCTACCTTCTCGCTATGGTTAAATTTACGTTACTAGTTTTGCAGTGAAATATCGGCTTTATAATATTGTCTTAAATTAATCATTATATTTGTTTTGCACTCTAAAAAACACAATGGCAATGCTAATTTATTTGGCTACCATGCACGAAGTAGGTTTGATCCCCGAAAGGGTCAAATTCAATATCCATCACCACTTCATTGGCGATACTTTGGATTCGCACTGAAGCGTAACACTGACCATCTTGATTTCATGTGATAAATTATCAAAATACGTATAACTTGCCCTGCAATTTAAAAAAATACAATACAGTGCCCTGTGCACCACTAGGTGTAGAAGGGAAAGGAAAAAATAGCATGAAATTTTTATGTGATGTATAAATCACATAAAATGTAACCTTCGTGTGCTGTTTTGGGTTGATTTTAATGTTGTTGTGAAGTTGGTCGATGCCAACTCCACATTATGACTAAAAGCAGCTAGAAAGACCAGAATACTTTAAGTTTTCTCTCAGAGTTTCTCATATCTATCGTATTTTAATTTGGTGCAAAATGGGTTCCCATCTCATTTTAGCTTCAGTATTCTAAGGTTCTTAGCCGTATCTGGCTGCCTGCTCATCCTGACAAGATTGATAGTCTGCGAGTGTGTCGGTAAATACTCAGCGATACAAGTATTTACTAACCTTAATTTTTGAACTTGTCGAAAGAAACCAGGTTTGAAGATATAATCACTTTTAATTGACTATTTTTAGAAAGCTATCCTTTTAATGCATTTCACAACTAAATTGACATCGTAGGACAATTAAATTTAATTATTAAAGAATCTAAAATCATAAGATGTTAATTGATTGTAAAATGTATTTAGAACAACTGTCTTGAGGTTTTTTCTAAAAATGGTCATAGTTAGTAATTAAAAATTAAAATTAGGTTAAAATAAATACTTGAAACTATTGAAATTAAACGATTTTTATTTCGAATTTTATAATGTCAGTTTCATTTGTGACATTCAAAAATATTTTGTCTATCAGCAAACATATTACAAGAAAAAAAAATATTTGTCAACAACTCTGATCAGTTCACATACAGTAGTACCGCACACTGTCTGAGCTTCCGATATAGAGATCACAATAACATCATTTATTGTTGATTGTAAAAACCATTATTTCAAAAACAGTAGGTTGTAAGTATGTTTTAAAGGTGAATTAAATTCACACAACAGAGATTGTAACGTTGATGCCCAAATTACCATTGTCCGCAAACAGTTGGGCCAGAGAAGTGTCAAACACCAGGCAGTCGGAGTTCATGATGGCGGATGATACTCCTTCGTGTATGGATCGGGGCATGGCCTCCCACGTGAGCCTCCTTCTGTGTCCATTCAGTTCCAATCTATACGCAAAATTTTCTGCCTGCTTCCTCTCGACCCTATTAACTGCACAATAGCGAAGAACTGTTGGTGTCCATCAAACTTTTCCTGCTTCTCCAAAACTAACATAAAGTGGTGGTTGAAACACGACTGCATCATGACCCAGTCCACAGCTCCCGGGAGGTTGATGTCCGTCGCCAGGAAAACTATGTCTTCTCCTTGCAGCGTGGTTATACTCTTGTGTGACATCATAAGATGCGGCATAACTTGGTCGAGGCTTCCTTGCCACTTGCAAGATGCTCCGGGACAGGGGCAGGAGTACGGTCTGAACTCGCAAACTTCCTCGTGTTCAGCTTTCTCTGTGTGCACTAAGGTTACTGTACATCCTGTGGCGGAATGTTTGCAAGGAAACATCACATTACTCGCAACTTTTTCCATGGCCAGGTTCCTGATGTTCCCCAAGGGCCCCCGGCATGTGGGGCAGCATGTTAGTTTCGGGCGGCAGCTGGAGCATACCAGATGACCGCTTTGGCATTGCAAAATAGGGGGTAACACATAGTCGAAACAAACTGGGCACTCAAAAAGAGCTGCGAGATCGGCAGACATTGTTGAAGAAACGTTGACGATGCCAGATATTCCAGTTACAGAACACCCTGAACCGCTTGCTCCTCCGCGACGTTTAGTATTCGTGCTCATGTCACTGTTACAGAGCATAGATCAGTGGTTCTTTTCAGGAAACACCATCAGTAAGTCTCATCAAAAAGTTTTATGCATCGATGATGTTACTTAAAACCACTAACGTTAACACTTTATTAAGATCTTTCGGATGGTGAAACGTTTTTCCAAAAATCATTCACAGAATATTCAAAGATTTTAACACTGAACATCATAAATTAATTGGAAATAATATTGGGAAATACATCGAGGTGCTGTCATTCGGAATGTTTTGTCCCTAGATTATGTTTTGTCTTTCCATAACACTCGCTACTGAAAATTTAAAATAAAAAAGCTGCACCTGCACATCAAGCCTTATTTATTATGAAAGCTAGAAATCATATCCAGTAAGAAGATGAAAAATATGGATATGGCGAAAATAACTAAAACAACCTCGCACAAATAAAATCTCACTCGTATTTTTTCTTGTAGTTTTCACTAGTGATGCGCATAACTTCAAATATTACATTTCTACTAAGTCGATAAATATTTCCACGATATTTCCATAAAAATAGAATCATTATTTTGGTATTACATAATAATATTATTAATATTTGGATAATCGTTAATAATTTCACAAAATAAGTAATCTTGAATTCAATTAAATACAAAAATGTATTTGTGAATATTTTTGATAAACAATGCATATTTTTGCCGTTTAGTAAACAACAATACGTATGTTAAAATAAATGTTATGAATTTTATGTATGCCAGAACAGAGTGGTGTCTTTTCTGTATATCCCTTCGGTGAAATGGTGGTGATGCTTAGTTAGTTTTTTGTTTTCAAATAAATTAGAAGTAATAATGTACATATAAACGGTTATCTGATATAATCAAATATCAAAAATCTAAAACATCCAACTGGTTATTTATTAGTTATTAGTCACAAAGTTTGATCATGTTGAAATCGTGTGATCAATGATCATATTCATCAATCATTGGAATTGGATATTTTTTCCATAGAAACTAAAAAAAAAATCATATCGATGTCACCCGAAGGTTTTTTTGTACCTGTTTATTGACACAACCGGCACGGATAATCGTAATCACATCATTATAAAAATAGCTGGTAATGCGCATCACTATTGTTAATGAACTTCGGTATTGCCATACGCTACACACAGAAGCAATATAAGGAAAATTAACACAAACATATCCATGGAAATTTTAACTTATTCATTTATATTAATTATACAGAAAAATGGCGACTCACTCAGCAGGGACCCGTGACAATGATCTGGCCCCGACCGACTAGATAGTCCCTGTCGAGTTAGGGCATTACAATGATTTATTGAAAATATGTCAGGAAAGTAGTAAGAAAAAGAAAAAAAATCATTATAAAATTTATAGTAGGCTTTAAAAATTGAAAATGTTTTCATTTTTCAGCTACTTAGTTTTAGAGCTAGTAGTAATATTCTAAATAATATGTTTTTAAAACACAGTTTTTATGAAAGCAAAATTATGACTAAATAATACATATAATATTTATATTATTTAAATTATAGACACAATAATGTTGACTGATAAAAAGGGTACTAGAATGTAAAAATTACAATTATAAAAAACCAACTGTTCCGCCAGAAACAAGGTAGGTAAATTCTTAGGAAGGAATTTTTTTGGTAAGGTAAGTACTAAAAAGCTTATTATTTAAAATAAAATTTAGGCATTTAATTCAGATCATATGTTAACCCTAATCATCTTTGTTGACTTTGTTCATATTTATATTCTATGGATCCGTGGTTCATAACCTCTTCTTGTCAAGTGTCAAAATAAGAAGAAAAAATATAGTAATAAATTTATACTGCCACAATTTATGTAAATTTACGTTTCGAAAACATATTAACATGAAAGAATTCCAAAGTTGTACATGCATTGTGTTTGTTTTATTTTCATTTTGTTTTACCAACACTAGTGCTTCTTTGGGGGATAAATCTCCCTTTTTCAATAAATGCTGGGAAAAGTGTCGAAATGTCAATTGTACACCGGGTAAGAAGAAGATTAATTTATTTCATTTCAACAAATAAATAAATAATGACTAAGATAATAATAAAATAAAATATTATTTTATCAGATGAAGGATCATTCAAAACTCAAGTAAATGGTGTTCAAGCAGTAATCAATAAAGTCCTTCTTTGGGAGTGTACTGATGAATGCCAATATGAATGTATGTGGAAAACAGTTGATGCATTTAAGGATCGAAATTGGGAGATACCTCAGTTCTTTGGGAAAGTAAGTGTTATGTTAAACAACATTTTGAGTGTGTCCAAATACTTGTAGACAAAAACTGGATTTCCCAGCCAATGACAGGTCATAAGCCCTGTAACGCCTAGATATCCATATTACCTTCCAAACTTCTCGTCTCTGTTGAGATGTCAAATTGTAATTATTAGCCCGTGATGGGTGAAATCCAATTTTTGACTACAAGTATTTGGACACCTCAAAATGTTGTTTATAAAAGTTAGCTGGTAAAAGTTATAAGCATAACAAATTGAAGATTCATGAAGATGAATCTTCAATTTGAACATTTGCACATCATGTATATGATTCGGTAAGAATCTCACTTGCAATCATAAAGGTTTCTGCTAAAATGCTTAGCAATTTTCTCAATCGATGACAGAGAGTGTTCACATGTGAAGCGTCGCGCCATTTTACTGTATATTGGCAGATATGGATATCAAATTCTAGGTGAAATGGGGAATGTTGTAATACATCAAGTGGCCACTTAACCCAGCCAATGACAGGTCATAAGCCCTGTAAACGCCTAGATATCCATATTCCCTTCCAAACTTCTCGTCTCTGTTGAGATGTCAAATTGTTGTCTTGTATTTACATAATAGTTTGTCATTTCAGCTTTTAACTTTTTGAGAAAATATAAAGCTGATTGGCAATTTCCCAGATTTTTTGCATTGTTAGGAAACACCCGCCAAATCATTGTTTTTATATGAAATATTATTATCGTTTATCATATTTTTCCAGTGGCCATTTAGAAGAGTATTTGGGATTCAGGAGCTTGGATCAGTTTTAGGATCATTCTTAAATCTAGTGGCACACGTGGCGAATTATTCGGTTTTAAGAAATCGTGTCTCAAGTACCCATCCAATGTATTGGCTATGGCAGGTTTTCTTTTTAGTAAGTACCTAGTAAACATTTACACATCACTGCAGTATTTATCAGAAACTAACGCACCATCTAGAATTAAGTTAACCCTTTTTCTATCATTAATAAAAAAATTAGAAAGTCCCATGTAAGCTATATGAGACTGTTTCAAAAAAATATCTCTGAGCATCAATACAAATAGATTTTTTGTCCTGATTATTTTTTTCGTATAATTTAATGTTTTTGTAAATCTTTCTACTCTCAGGTGTGCGTTAATACATGGATTTGGTCCATCATATTCCACACGCGAGATATATGGTTTACTGAGTTTATGGGGACTTATGTCTTGTGCTCTATCTATCGATGGTTGTTGTCACATTTTACTGTTTTGGTATGAGGTCAGTAATAGTCAGTATTTAATATGTTTTATATTTTAGCAATTAATTTCAGCATATAATAATATGTGCATCTAATGACAAAGTAAGTCATTAAGTTGATAAAATATTTTTTTAATGTCACATTGCACACTATTTTTCAGAGTATTACAAGGAAAGTCTAAGAAATGGGGAGTTACGTTCTCATTGTTTTTGTGTCGCTTACTACGCCAACCATGTTTTCTACTTTTAGATTCCGGAAAAAATTTTGACTATGGATACAACATGAAAGCAAATATTGCTGCTGGTAAGTTAATATTTTTTACTACGTTTCATATTGAATCAGTGAGGGCAATTTAAAGGGAACAACAAAGGAACTTAACACTTTGCACTATATTTCTCCTGGACTAGCCAGCTCTGGATAAAACTGGGTGAAGTATTTTAATAGAATCGCATTCACTAAATCCACTGCAAAAATACCAACTGAATTCTTGAAACATATTAGTAGTTTTCACTCGGGCCAAAAATTCTAGGTTTACAGTAGTTTGTTCTCTAAGACCAGTCCTTTGTGACATAGGTGATAGCATTTTGTTTATGTATTTTGTTTGTAAATTCAAAATTTAAAATTATTTACAGAACAAATTACATAATTGAATATGGGCAAATTCTAATGCCCATGAAGCATTGAATTAATTTGTCCTAGATTTTTTAGTTAAAAATAACCAATAAAAGTTAAATAAAAGTACTTGGCACACTTTCACTTTTATATTTATTCCGCCAGTATTAGCGCTTTCTTTAGCCCCAAGTTTTTTTATTAAACTTTTATCAGTTAAGTATGTTAATAATAATTAAAATCGTGGTATCTCCACCAAGTAATGTCAACAAAAATATGAATCAAAATACATCTTAAACAAAACACTTTGCTCCAACATCAGTACAACTATTATAAAAGGGTTTTTAAAAAAAACTTAAGAGGGTGGTAGGAATGGCTTTCACATGACCCGCGGCAGCTCCGCCATACAATCATATTCCTCATTTTTTGTTTGTGTTTAGAAGTAAAGGTGTCGGTTGAAATCTGTTTCAGGCGTTGTCGGGGGAGTTGGGATGGCTATCTGGAGCTGTGTACAGATGTGGAGAGGCAAAACTTATGTGTGGCGTTGTCTTGTTTATGTGTTGCTAGTTGGAGCAAGCATGCTCTTAGAGCTTGGTGATTTTCCACCCAAATTTCAGCTGTGGGATGCTCATGCAATATGGCACTTATCTACAGCTCCTCTACCTTTTCTCTTCTACAGGTAATATTTTGATTAAGGTTCGTAGGTTTTCACGGCCTTCAGAATACAGATAGTGTTTTTCTGGGTTATTATGCCGTTGTTTGTGGGCTTATAAACTGGGACGATGGGTTACGACTACAACCTCATGGTACCCGGTGCTTCCAAAGCCACGGTACAAACTCCACACACTTAACCACATACATTGCCCGACTGCGACACGTTACAATTCCTCACAATTAAACACACTAAAAACTACACTCATACATCAGCCCTGAAGATGGACACTGCAATGTGCACCGAAACGTCGGCAACACAAAGCCCACAAACACGGCATAATAACCCAGAAAAACACTATCTGTAATATTTTGATTATTGATACAAATTGATTATTGATTAGTGGTACGTGCATTGGGCTACCATGCAAGGGATTGTGGGTTCGATTCCCAGAGTTCCCGCGGACCTATCTAAATCAAATTCACATCACACACCTCTGTTAGAAATGCCATATTTGATGATGACGATGATGATAGTAAAAATGTACGAAATGGCGATGGAAAACATTTCATATAATTAGCTTCCGCTATCTTCCGATAAAACCACGAAACACTAATTTAGCGTACTATTAGCATCATTGTATATTTGCTTCATAAAAAAAATATTTTTGTTAATATAGTAATCACAAATTTTTTTCTTATGACAACAAACATGTTGAGTTCAGGAATTGCATTATAGGATACAAAGATATCCTATCTTCTAAGAAGATTTGTTTGTTAGTTTGGTAATTTTTTTAATCTTACAGTTTTAAATTTTTGCTTTTCAGATTTCATAATAGACGATTGCAGACAGATGAAAAAAGGCGGACTAAATGAAAAAAGAGAAAAAAAATCTTAATTTATTTTTTTTTTTTAAATTTTATTTAATAATTGCTAATAAAAATAGCAATTACTTACTTGTGAAATCAAATAGTCTAGTCTAGTTTTCATTTGTTCATGTATTTGATATTTTGATATTTACAAAAATAATATTTAATGAATAGTCATACATTCTCCCAGTAATATTATATTACCGATAAATATAATAATTATGCAGTTTAGCTTTAAATAAGCTTTATATAATTAAAGATGGTATTATTCAAATTTGAGTGCCCAATTATATTCACAATTCTTTGTCTCCTGTATGTAGTTTCGTCTGTGTGTGGTGGTGAATGTAGTTTTTGAGTGTTTGTGTGTGGAAATATGTTAGTTTTACTAAATAATGAGTCAGTTACCATACTATTAATTTTACTGTGATTTTCCTAATAATAATGTAAGTCACTATTTTTAGATCGGATATAATTATTTGCAAAAGAAATATTTTTATTTCTTAAGTCATTTAGAATGGTAATATTTATAGCTTTTTTAACTCCTAATATAATAATTATTAAACTTGACTGCAGTTGTAAAATTTATAAAATTAAAATTGTGTTATTACGAGTATTTGTCTTTTTTATGCTTGAATTTGAATTAGGTACTTTTTATTTCTAAGATAACGCCATATTAGTTATACCAAAGTATCCTAATTTAAAGTGAGACAAATTATTAAGGTGATCCACTGTAAATTGTTATATAGTAATGCTTCTGTATTTCATAACAACATGAAGTTGTCCCTCAACCAGCAATTCCCTGCATAAATACCAACACAATAGAAATTTAACTTGACTCTTGCAAGTCAAGATGACAACCCAAAAATAATTAGAATAATAAACCGCGATTTTGACCCCACTTCCGGTCCAACACACTTCCGTCCGCCCAGTCCCAAGAGACGCGTGCCAAATGGCCGTTCTCGACAAAAAGTCACGTTTTAAAATCACCCGAAACTAACGATCCCCTTGCAAGGCCTGTAAAACAAAGCCTGATAGACTCGTGCTTGAGTGTGCCAAATAATTAATTGCCCTTCCTCGCGCAAAAGCCGAATATTAGTCAAGCCACGCGGCCGCACTGCTACAAAAGGCCCCCGGGATGTAATCCCTTCGTCCTGGCGACATCCTGGCTCCAGAGGCACCGGACCCACCGGCCACCAGCACGTTTTGATCTCAGCCACCCGCCGCGCCGAGTATTTCTTGGCGGCGTCCCACCAACCACCAGCGGCCAGCTGCGGTCATGGTTCCACTACTGCCACATCATCAGTACAAGTAAGACTTTACCGGGCGTTTGGCCCCGCCGTCCCCTTTCACCCTGTCTCTTCAACCACCCCGCGGAGCGCGTGGCGCTCCGAGCTGCGTCGTCTCCAGCGCCTCCAGGAGGCGAGGCCCCGCCGCCCTTCACCCACCCGCCGCCAGCGCCGGTCTCCAGCTCCCTCGCCGGATAGCCTAGATAGAATTGCTCATTGCCTGTGGTAATCCTTCCTTTCTCCCGTCCCGTAGTGATGTAGAGGTGGGAACGTTTTGATATTAACCAAGCGTTAATTAATAAATAGCCGAGAGGCCTGTAAATCATAAACCAGCGTTCTCATTTGCAGACGGCAGGCGAGACCCCTTTTATAATACTTTATAGGTTATCATCCGTGAGAGCGTAGCACTGGGATTCCTCCGAACTAGCGAATTCCCTGAAGAGATCTTTGTTTTGCCGACTGAGTCGAGCCGAGGCATTAACATAACCCTAAAATCTCCCATAAGCCAGGCCGCAGAGGAATTGCCTGAACTGGGGAGTTTCCTAAAGTAACAAAAATACAATGGGCTCTTTTGAGTCACAGGATTTAGTAAATATAATATTAATAACTTTTTGAGTATTTCATCAATTTATTCAAGATTTACGTAAAACGTGTGGGCACATGAAGAGTCGACAAAGTTCTAAATTGATGCAGTAAAAAGGTAAATCATGCAAAAATAAAATAATATTTTGAAGATATATTTTTTATTGAAAACTATATTATTGTCGACCACATATTCATATGTGAGGCTACACTTTTTGATAATTTTTATATAAAAAAGCACAATATTCTACTAGAAAGTAAGACAGATCAATGCTCATAGAATATCTACTCGAGTTTATGATTGATTAGTTGCATTTTAAGATATCTACTAACATGTTAGTTATTTATAAACTTAACAATACTAGTTCATTTTTCAGTAGATTAGACCCCAAAAAGATAAAAATGGCAAGGAAATATCTATTTTATAATAATCAAACGAACCAATACTTTCCAAATACACAAGTCTCACTAGTTGAACATTAAATGTTCAAAATATTCAGATTTCGGCAAGATGCCACAAGGTTACAATTTCTTTTAAAACAAATTATATATACACTATAATAATACATGCATAACTTATTCAAACATCAAATTTTTTATACAATTAGCAATACGGCATTTTTTACAGAATGTAACTCATGTACAATGATATGTAGTGAACAATAACCCAGTACAGAAAATATGTGTGAACACAGTGAATAGACAAGTTTTTTTCTTTTCTAAAAAAGGAATAATAAATGCAAGAAAACTAACACTCTACAGTATTTCCAAGCGTTTATTTTACTTTTAATAGCTCGATTATGTATCGATTAGGGATGTGCTAATGCGTTACCGAATCGATTTCTCATAAAAATCGACTTTATTTATGAAGAAGTTTTAAATCAATTTAACACATTTTATATTTTATTTTTTGCTCAACATTTTGTAGTTTATAAACATACCCAGACGTTTAAAGCAGAGTTTATATTACGAAAGCGCTGTCGTAAAACATTTTTTTAACAGTCTTTATTCAATAAAAAAATACATCATTTCTTTACAAAAGAAACTTTAAATACAGTCCCGATAAACTCCTTAATTGGAGTTTGTCATCGGGTGCAGGAGCTACAGAAAACCCAAATATGCATAGGACTATTTTATTGTCGTAATGTAAATTGAGAAATTTTGTGTCGCGACAAACAAAGAAAAAAAAACAAATAGGTTTTAATTTAAATCACATTATATATTTTTTCATGGAAAAAATCAACTTGAATAATCCTCGTTGCATAAGTAGGGTCAATAAACATCGATATCGATAAATGTCGGAGCTAAAGAACATGTCGCTTCACTATCGTAAAGAAAAAAACATGAACATGAAGTATTGCATTTTTCGGTCTATGGTTGCCTGTCAATAATTACGGAACTTTATAGGCGCCCATGTGTCAAAAGTAAAATAAACGCTTGGAAATACTGTAGTAACAAATATAAAATAGAATTGAAGCTAATTTAATTTAAGCTATAAAGCAAAATATGTTTTTGTTCTTGGGATAACTCAATAAGAGTACCTAAATGTTTTTTTTTTTTAAATTTCTCTGTATTTTAAATGAGCAAATAATAACAATATTAAAAAGGAAAATAACAATACACAATATGTACGCAATACGTTTGATAGGAGTAATTAACAAAATATAAACATATTCCAACAGCAAATTTTATAGTTAAATTAGAAATTCCCGATTTTGCAATTTTCTTGCAGAAAACAAAATGGTGATAAATAAACTAGAAACTTTTTTAACCCATCAGATATGTCAGCTGCAAATATTAACAAATCAGAAAAAACAAAAAATGCATGTTCATTTATCATTTTGGCCTAAATTTATTTACAGTGAATACAAGAAAGATCTTACTAAAGTAGGAGCAGGGAAACATTTCTCTATTTCATTTTAAGAAAAAAATTATTCGCATTTCTTTCAAAATAATTCATATGCGGATGGGTTGATAGTATTATTAAGTAATAAATATTTACTTATGCATTTTCCAGCAAGATTAGTTTAGAAAAAATATTAGATTCGGCAACATTAAATATGATATTTGATAATATTTATTTATTTTAATATTATCTTTGTGTATAGAAAATATTTTTTTTATAAAACTTGGAAGGAATGTTTTCAAATGACTAATCAAAACGTATATAATTTTAAAAAATTATAGCGTCAATTTATTTGTTTTTGCTAGAAATAAGATAACGTAATTTATTAAGTGAATTAATTATAAATCCTAATTATTCTAAGTGTGTAAGAATAGGTAAGTACAGCATTAAGTAACACCTAATAATAAGCTCATAATTCTACAATCTAGAAATGATATGTTAGTGCATTTGATTTTTACGTGCTTATAAATTTCAGTTCTTAAGATAAACTTGCATCGTTGCTCTATCTAAAATTTTGCTATTTACAAACCTATTTTCTAAGATAGGAAGATTTGTGGGTATTGGACTAATATTAATAAAATATACAATGCTTATTGTACAAATGCATATACCTAAATGGGAGTCACAAGAATGTAACTATTAGATACCTAAGTCAATAAAAAACAAGTAAATACACATTCGTATGGTCCTAAGCACCCTTTAAATTAGTTTTCTTATTATTACAAATGCAGTTAGTTGGTTTTACCAGTAAAAGGACGTTATTATTAATTAATTTGGATGTAATTACTAAATAGAATTCAGAGCCATTTAAAAAAACGTGATCATAATATTCCAAGAATACCAATTTGTGACTCTTCAAAAGTAAATATACTTTGATTTTATTACTCGCATACAGACAACTTAATTATAAAGATCTGTCATTTATATTTGTGTTCAACCAAACATGGTAGGAATTGACAACTTTATAAAATCTATTTTTCACATATTAGTTAACTATTTGCAAAATATTTCTTATCATAGATTAAAATAAATCTATCATGAGAGTTTATGTATCGTTAATACATTTATAAAGTACAAAATAGACAGTATACATTATTAGTTGCAACTACCCTGAGCAAAAATAATATATGTACAATAGCGATACAATTGCTGGCACATTTAAATTTATGTACAGCAATCATACATAGTAATAATATAAGAGAATTTTTTATTTTATTATTTAAGTGAAGTTTATTCTGGCAAATACAATGGGAAGTTCTCATGTTTTATGGTCTAAAAGGGCTATCACTGGTATGGGTATTTTGGGATTGATTCCTGGTTAAATAGCAAACATAAACTTGCTGCGATTTTTATCAAAGTCAAATGTTTTTAAAATTATTGTAATTTTCTAAACAATTTCAAATTGTTGGTAGTCACAATGCATAAATAAAGCTAATAACTGATATCAAATAGCTAAATGTAAACTTATCATTGACTTGGCCACATTTTATAAATTGAAATTTAAATGTACGTCTACACTCGATATTATAATACGAAGAATTTATCAAATGAGAAAAAACTTAAAAAATCAAAACTAACATTATTCTGCCAGTAACAGTATTTATAAATTATATATTTGGGAACAAATCATAAATAAATACATGTTGAATGTATTGGACCAATGTTTTCCTGTAAAGAAATGTGGACCTGACTTGGCACATACTTCATCAAAGTATGTCCACAGGAAAAAATATTATTTTAATTAATCTTTGAAATGAAAAAAATTGTTATAAAATATGCTAACCTATAAATCGTATTCAGAGATAGCTTTTTTGTTGAATAATTATTATTTTACAGTTTAACAGTTTCAATAAACATTGTCGAAATTTTACACCCTTCATACATTTTAATTAAATACCTTGTGCAAACATAACAAGGTAATCCAAAAGTAAGGTCTCCAAAAAGCCAAGCAGTAAATGAAAAATCATCACAAACCACCCTATGTCCAGACTTGGCACCCAGCGACTACCATAACATGGTAGACCACACTGTGGTTCATAAGTCAGAAGAACATTTGGTCGGAAGGCAATTCAGCTCCAAAAACATGAAAAAGATGAAGTTCAACGCTTTCTCAACATGGCAGCGAGCTGATAGAACATGGGCATACAAAAACTGTTACAGGATCTACAATAATACATCGTCTAGTGGCGATTATGTACAGAAATAGATTAATGTAAGTTAAAACAAATGGAATATTATATTTCTAGGAGTAGAAGACCTTTCTTTTGTTATTACTTTTATATAAATTAAAACCGGTTTAAAGTACTTATAAATATTTTGAATTTCCATAAAATCAACAAGTTGACTAAATATGTTAAACTATATTTACCTAACTTAAAAAATAAATTAACAATGAAATATTTTATTTAGTTACAAGTAATGGGTTAGGGTTTATTTACAGTTTTCATTATTTACAGGGCTGCTGAAAAAACTGCAACAAACTTTACGCCCATATATCTGTCAAACCAACAATGACAGAGTGCTCAAAATTATACTAATGATAGTTCAATATATTGTTCATTTGCGTTTTGAAGCATTTGGGTCTTAAGTGAAAGGAAAAAAATCTTCCTAAGATAGATTATAAACCCAAGTTAGTTGATAGTTATTGCGCTAACATTTGGCTGGCAAACTTTAAGTTCAAATTGTTTGAGCCCTAAAGAATCTTAATGTGCTAATCCAATTTTGTGCTGCGCACTATTTCTAAATACAACAATACTGGCAGTATTGTTAAATGTTAAAAAAAAGTGGTCATAATCGCCTTTGAAGTTCCAAAAGACAAATTATGGGATTTACTAGAGATTCTAATCCGGAAAATTAACAGAGAAAAAAATATCCTGGATAGAGAAAAAGAGTTGCACATAAGTGCCTAGTTGCTAAATGCCATATTCTCTGATGAGGTTCCATTCCGAATTAAGCAACAAGTAAAAAAAAAAACAACTAACTTTACTTGCCAATAACTATTACTACAAATTTACCTTATCTGCACCCAATATACATACGGCACTGCATTGGAAACCAAGTGCAGTGATCTCAATCATTTATTACACGAAGGCAAGATGTTCAGTCTTACATTTCTGTACCAGTCCAAGGTACCACATGAAATATTTTTATCCATTTGCCAAAAAAGTTACACGAAATTCTACACTTCTAGATGGTCACCAGAAATCAATCCCCACAGGTGATGGTTTGGGCTACTGTCCTCTTTCTATGGCAGCTCCCTGTTTGTATTTTCAGACCGTGGCTTCAACACAATGGTTTTTGAATTCTCCGGATTCAAACCCATTAGATTTCACCATCTGGGATATTTTGAAGAGTAAAGTTGTAACAAAAAGATACCAAAACATTAACGCGCTAAAGTCAGCGCTTTGCTGGGATTCAGCAGGCTCACGTATGTGCAGCGAGCGATGCGTTTTTCAACAATCTCAAGGCCATAGTTTCGGTAAAAAGAGGTAAAATTGAATAAAAGTGAATATATTCTAAAAATTTTTATAAGTTTACCACCATTATTCTTTTATTTCAATAAAATTAAACAAAAAATTAAAAAGATATTGCGTTTTAGTTTGTTGCAGTTTTTTCAGCACCCCTGTAGGTATATTATTACATACATACATGTAGTTCTTATTATAATAACACAATATAAGTAAGTGTTACATTTTATTGTAGTGTAAATAAAAGTTTAAGTAGTTTTTTTTTTTTTTCACTATATAGAAAATAAACAAAAATACAAGTCAGTGTTATTTTGTAAAACTTACAACTAAAACAGAAAAAAAAGAATAAATATTTTTAACAAAACAGCAGTGTAAATAAAATCATCCGTAAACAATAAAATTTATATTTACAGAGTACATTACATATTTTATTAATTAATAATACTTGTTAGTGAAAATAATTTATGATTTAATAAGCGTAAGTCAAATGAGGAAATCAGTGGACTATCATAGATACGAAAGATATTGGTCAATACAATATATGACAGTAAAAAATGATCCAGAAACCAAAAAAATTTAATACTTAGAGAGATTCACAATTCTTATTTTTGTAAGATTAATGTAATAATACAAGGGCTGCTTTATTACAACCATTTGGAATAGTGTTTTTGCTGCTGTAAGATTTAAAATTTCAAATTTGATCCATTACGAATTCAGTTATGGGAGCTTTTTTACCTTGCATGTATTCTTCCCACCTGTGAGCGGTAGACGCGAATATAGATTCCTTTTCCAGTCCAGCCAGCAAGAGGAGCAGATTGATATGAGTAGCGTGATAGTCCCAGCGTGCGATGTTGGGCGTGATGCCGAGTGTGAAGTGCCGCAGGTCGTACGTGCTGCCTGTTCCCGTGTCAAAGAGTGGAAGCATTTTCTTAAGAGAATCCATGCCTTGATCGTAAAGGGCCTTTGCCTCTGCCCCTTGCGTTGGTCCAGCTATCATACGGAGATCGTACAGTCCGAGGAGAGCGTATATGAAACCATTGAGGACGAATGAAGACGGTGATGTTGGATACTCTTCATACCTGTTGAAATAATACAGTATTAGTATAGGATTGTACATTGGTTAGTCGGAAGATTTTTCCATTGCAAAAACCTCTCAGTATATTTACAAGCATAAAAGAAGGTTTTTATTTCATGATTGCCTTAGTTATTACAGCGTAGTTGCCTTCTTTTACCAATTACTATCTCAAATATAATTAATATTGTACTGCTGCACTACTACTGTGGCGTTTAAAAAATTCTACTAGTTATTGCTTATGTTATGAAAAATTAACAAATATTTAGACAATAATTTTCATTTTGAGAAAAAATAATTTAAAATTTATATTATGAATCTTTTTTACATGTTGTATGACCAATTTATTCCTATTTTACTTGAAAGAATGGGTAAGTATCTCATTAACAGTTAAATTGTTGATTTAATCAATCTAGGCCTTATCACGATTTGACAGTTTGTGTCACTTTGCTTCATAAAATCTATAAGGTGCTTACCTGATAGATTTTAAAATAAAAAGTGTCAATTTGGCCAATTTGCGCTTACGACGCTCACTCACCTCATATCCCAGCAAGCAAATGAACCTTGACCATGAATCAAAATAGATTTATTGAAAAGATGTTTTACTTGAAACATTTTTATTATAAAAAATATAAATAATTTTGAGTTGTCACTTTGCCATGCATCAGCGACATGTGCGAAGCACATGAACAGTTTATGACACGAAGAAACATGTCTGGACATTTTACGGTACAAATAATGTTAGTCTCTGAGCTACTCGTAACCAACAATTTTTTTTAATGCAGGTATAATTATTATAACATTGAATTATGCCATTTACCAAACATATTTTCCCAAGAACGCAGTAAGTACTCCTCCTTGCCAAGCTGGAAGTCGGAATGGTCGCAGGGCCCGGATAGCAGCCTGAAGGTATTTACTGTTGCCAGATCTGTGAGCGGCTCTCGACAGCAGTGATATGGCATGTCCCTGACCCATTGAAGAGTACCTGGACAAAGGTAACAACATTTTACCAAGAAACTATTAAAATTCATTAAAAATTATACTTGGTTAAAAATAATGTTGACATGTTTTATAATCTAGAAGAGTCAAATTAGTAAAAATGCCTAACAAATTGGATCACATTTAAAAATAAATTTGAGCGATATTGTTTTTATCAATTTCAAAACCTGTACATATCTTTAACACTTTTGCTACAAAAATTAACGTAGATATTTTTCACATTGATGAGATACACCAGACTTGATTCCCATAATTTAAGGAAATTTTAAACTACTTTTATTTTAAAGTTTAATTGTAGGTTTTTCACAACAGAAAATTATTATATTTAAAAAATACTTCTACGGAGTTACATAAGAGAAATTATTCTAAAGAAAGCGAATTGTTTGACTTACCATCCTGGTTTTAGTTCATCAAATCCCGAAGCCAACTTTCTTCGCACCGGTATTGGCCATCCGCCCGTTTCCCGATCTTGATTCTTAACAAACCAATTGGCAGAGGCATAGAAGTGAGACATGTGCTCACTCGATGCGAGGGTTATATTGTCTATCATTCCGCGACCACTGAGCGTAATACTAGTGACCTAAAAATGATAGAAAAGGTTTGGTGAAGCGAAATAGAAGATAATTTTTGTAATTAAAAATAAAAAACAAATGAAAAATTATTTACGTTTTTGAAAAATGGTTTACCTTAAATTTCGAACGAGACAGCTTTTTCTTCGGTCTTTCTTCAAAGGTGAGACCTTTTTGGAGGTCTATTATCAAATCCCTAGTTAAATGTTTCCAAACATTTACTTTACCAATCCCGTGGTAAATATTTTCATCCTGTAAGAAGAAAAGCTTTAAATTCAGTCTGTTCAAGCATGACTTTTTGAATACTGTAAAATGAAGATTTTTAATACCTGCGCATTTAACATAACATCGCTAGGAATATAATGCAAATAATATCCGTCATTAGTATCTTGATTCTTCAGTCCAATAGTGATACTCGAATTGTATTTAAGCAACACATCGAAACTTAAAATGAAGTCTAAAACATGATTTAGTTTTGTGTGAATGTGGTGTGTTACTTGGTCACTAGTTGAAAATTGCAAAACAGTTGAATGAGTCGACGGGTCTCGAATTCTCGTGTGAATGGACCCTTTTCCTTCAAACCAATTTGCTTGAGTAATATCTCCGTCATCTATGACCTTTCTTCTTGGCTCAGGTTCTGTTAGATTTTTACTATAATGAGCCAGTCCAAATTGCGCTATTTGTGTTGGGTAATAATACCCTTGTGGTTCCCACTGTATGGAGACAGGTACTCCGTCTATTGCACTAATACATTTTACTCTGTCTCGAACTTCCACATTATAATTCTCGAATGTTCCAATATACACCACGTGGGTCGTATTTTAACTTGGGATGGTACACTTTACTATAACTATGAGACCACTCGAATCTATCTATTCCATCATCAGATGCTAACTTACCATAAACCTAGAAATAAGAAAAAAAAAAACAGTCTGAAGATACCGTTTATTTAGGGTGAAGAAGGCCTAGACTTATCTCCTTTCAAGCGTTTATATTTTACTTCTTTGACAAGATGGGCGCCTATAAAGTTCCGTACATTATTGAATATATTGACAGGCAGGGCAACATAGACCGAAAAATGCCATACTTTATGTTTTTTGTCTTTACGAAGTAGTACACAAGCGACATGTTCTTACTTTAGCACCGATATGTATCGATATCGATGTTTATTGAGACTTACTTATGCAAACGAGGGATTATTCAAGTGATATGCGTTTTCCATGAAAAAAATATAAAATGTGCCATTAATTTAAAATCAAAACCTATTTAGATTTTTTTTCTTTGGTTTGTTGCGACACAGAGAAATTTCTCCATGTTTTACATTACGACAATAAAATAGTCCTACTGCATGGTTTTTTGTAGCTCCTACTGCACCGATTGACAACTCTAATAAAGGTAGTTTATCGGGACTGTATTTAAAGTTTTCTTTTGTAAAGAACTATGTCTATATTTTTATTTATACAATATTATGTATTTTTTGTAATATATTTTATTATTGAATAAAAGACTGTTAAGAGAAAAAAAGTTTTATACGACAGCGCTTTCGTACTATATGTAAATACGCCCCCCCTGTGCTCTTAAAACGTCTGGATGTAGTTTACTGGGTCTAAACTACAAAATGTTGAGAGCAAAAATAAAATATGTGTTAATTGCTCAAAACGCTTCTTCATAAATAAAAGTCGATTTTTTATGAGGAAATCGATTCGGTAACGCGCATTAGGACATCCCCTAATCGATACATAATCGAGCTGTCAAAAGTAAAATAATAACGCTTGGAATAATGGGGTATAGTGTAAAATGATTGATTTATACACATTTGGAACGCATACAAAGTGTCATATGTGAATAGGACTTACTTCAAAATCCTTATGTAAAAATGAAAAAGGAAAAATACACATCATCTCCTTCTTTTCTACAGGATACTGAATATTCTCCATTAATATGACAATCTATCTCTTCTCCTGTGCTTGAGGGTCTTGTGTCTAATGTAACTCCTAAAACAAAGAGGAAATCATCAGCCACAATTAAGCTCCCAATGTCACTGCGGCCTGCATAAATCTTTTGTGATGGTTCCCCGTGAGTTGATTCTAGATCTAGGCCTTAAGTGTGAGTGAGGACTAGCACATCCATTGCTATATTTCCTCCTCCAAGCCCAGGTCTTTAAAAAACTGGGCCACTATGTGGGAAGTGAGGTCCTTTACATCATCTAGCCTGGTCAACGGACCTCCAAGAATGTTACTCCTTTTTTGATATTTTGAACTTAGATTTAGACTCATTTCACAATAGTTACTTCCAGCCTCATATAAAATAGTTTTGTATGTCGTCATGCTGTGAATTGTTCCATGAGTTAACAGGTACAATGAACTAAAATAAATGACTAGAGAATATGTTTATTGATTGTGATAGACTTTATGATCGGGACATACCTGGTTTCAGAGAAGCTATTGAGAGATGGCCACATTGATTCCACAGAATAATGATAAAACTTACACCAATGCATAGTATAAATAATGTGAGTTTAAGGTTTATTCTCAAAAACATCATCTTGCAATCTGAAATACATTTCAAGGCACAATTGGTACACATTAATAGAATTTATTCAACACTTATCTCTCAGTTCTGGATTTTACAACTTTGCAAATACTGTGATAAAAATACATAATATTTATAAACGGTGGTACATAGTTCGTATTATGAAGTATTTACATCTGTTATTTTTCTTCAAGACTCCAGTCGGTTGCGGCAGATAACACTCGTTAGCACAGCTAACATGACTCACAGTTTATTTTAATCGAACTTTGACATTATTGTTTAGACAATTTATGCAAAGAGCGTTACAAAAACAAACAATTACTTAAAAATTACATGCAAATGAAACATTTCTTTGTGCGATTTATAAAACACTTACCATTTAACTTTCCATGTTAACAATTCATAGAATCGTATTCACTTTCAAATCATAACTTAATACTTTGACAATTTATTCACGCAATTAAAGGAGCAAACAAAATATTTATGTCACCATGTTTTAGATGACGGAATGACCCATATCGATTCGGATTTATTTTCATACGTTTTTGACAGCTGCCGCTGCTGACAATAATTAGGTATTTTTAGTCGCTGTGTTTCTGTCATGTTTGCAGTTTGCCAACTTAAAAAATAAATAAACTAGCTGCCAGGCTCTGTACTAAATTGGTACTTGCGTACCTATTCAGAACAAAATATAAAACATTTCTGATAATTTTATGCTGCTAAAACATCAGTAAAGCAATATTTTTTTGTAAAACGGGAAATTATCATGTTCTGTAAAAAATAAACAAGTATAAAAAATACTAATTAGTCATTTCTTACACAATCGTGTTAAATAACAAGTTTAAAAAAATTAACCCTTATCTTCCCACTGTCAACATTTTTCAGTGACCTATAATAATTATGAAAAATACTCCACCTATTTTATAAAATATACAAAACATTTGTACCTAATATTGTTAACATGTCACTGTGTTTTGAATTCACAATCTTTCTTAAATCGAGGTTAATCGTTTGTTTTTTTTTTAGCCCCTTTCCCTTTTATTCTAAGGTGTAAAAACAGAAGACTTTTTTATTACTAGGCCAAATTGACTATATAATATGCTAGTAATGGTAATAGTTTGAAACTTTTTAAAGATTTCAAAAATAATTTCCGATTGAAAAAGTTTGCTTGAAAAGAAATAGGTACCATTGCCAAATTTAATCAATTGCTCAAAATTAGTTGACCTATTTAAATTGCTAGGTCAGAATTTTCAATGTAAGTTACTTACCTATCTTATAATGTCTTAATAAAAATAATCACATTCTATCTCGGATAATAAAATAACACAGTTTTATCTCGAATAATAAAATTACATATTAACCGACAGGGGTAGTTTCAATCGTAAACATTGTAAACATGAACAACAAATAAGTTGACCGAATGTAAGTACATGGCACTTACATTTTTCGTTCTAATTTGAGGGGAGGGGGAATTAAAATTGCAATTGCAATTGATCATCATAATTCATAATCATTCTTTATCCGCTCCCTGTGTGGGAATAGTAAGATTCCACAAACCTCCAATCCAAGCGATCAGCCGCCAGCTCCCGTCCATCTTTCCAAGTCAGGTCCACGCCCCGTAGTTCTGAATTAATCTGCCGACGAATTGTCTTTAGTGGATATTCAGGACGACCGAAACGATGCCTTTTAATATGCGAGAATTGTTAAGGTTCTCGGGAGAAATTATTAATTTATACGGGACCAAAAATTGCAAAGTTTTTTGTGCAGTTTGTAAACTGTCCTGTATAAAGCGAAAACTGTATGGAATATTAAATGGTCTTTAACTGTTTTCTGAACAAAAAACTGCACAAGAAAGTGTAGAGTTTTTGGTCCCGTTTAAAGTGCGCATTAGATAATTTTTACGGACTTATCCATTTGTTTTTTTTCTCAACCCAAACATGTACACTGTACCTACACATGTGGTAGGTTTTGCGAGAAGGGCACGAAGTCTTTATTCCTATTTTCATTTTTATATTCCAGTTACCAGTGCCAACCCAAGTACTTATCTATTTTTAAATAAATATCTATAGTGAACGAAGTTCTAACAACTCAAATGTCCAATAGCTGTTCAATGTACATTTAAAAAGCGTTTTTGAATGTAAATTTAATAGGTACTTACTAGTTCTCCGCAGCTGTCTTTCCCTGTAAATGAATCTAGTGATTACCAAACCTTTGAAATGAAAGTTGAGAGTTTCAGGAAAAAAACGTGACCTGAATATATTGCGCCAGTATTGGACAGATCTAGCTCAGCGCCCAGCGATCCGTGAGTAGAGAAGGCAAACAGCGAATCTCAGATCGTAATTTACCAAAGGACTTCAACCATTGAATAAAAACTACGACGAAAGGGCTTACAATATTTTAGTGAAACAGTTTGTCCAAAATTACAATAGAGATCTCTACTGAGACGAGAAGTTTGGAAGGGAATATGTATGGATATCTTGGCGTTTAGAGAACTTACAACCTGTCATTAGCTGGGTTACTACTACTACTTTCCCTTGTCCGCACCCAATGGTGCATAGGACACTGCGTTGTTACACCAAGTGCAATGTATCTTGATAATCATATTACATTTTATTTTTGTTTTATTTTTTATTTTTTATGGTTTCAACGCCTGTAGGGCTTTTACATAAACATTTTTCGAAAGTTACACAGTAGGTAGGTACATGTCAAAATTACAAACAAAAACGAAAAAGAAAATACATACATATACATAAAGGTAGGGTGATCATTACGCTTCAGTACCAGTCCAAGGTATCACACATGAAATATTAATATGAAAATCACGTGTAAATAAATATTTCATGTTGACCCCCTACGGGAATCGAGCTCGCGACCTCATGCACGGTAGCCAAATACTCTACCACTATGCTACGAGGCGGACAGCTGGGTTAAGTGGCCATAATGTTGTATCCTCATTCCGCCTAGTCTTTTTTCGATGTCTCAATCCTGGGGATTGGTCTGCAGCGCGGCTCTGCATCGTAATTTCCACTGCGCTCTATCCTCCGCAGTCCTTTTCAGCTCAGTATATGAGGCTGGGTTCATGTCCTCACACACTTCCTCCAAGATACTCCCGTCGGCTGCGCACTCTGGAATTTTGTCCCCACAGTTATAGTGTCATGCAGGATGGGATCTCTTAACTCACTTGCTCCAAGATACTTGGATAGGATTGGATTGCGCAGGCTCTGCATCGGAATTTGTCACAGCCATTTCTTATAGTGTCATGCAGGATGGGATATCCCACCCCTTAACTCAATTGTATTGTGTCTTTTGTAAGGATAGGATGGTCTTTGGATAGGTATTGTGATAAGGTACGGCAGGGGACGTATGAAATAGTGCCTGCCAGATAGGATGATAGGATGATAGTGTGAGATGCACACATGCGTTCTGTCCCCTCCCCTCTTTTCCTAATCCCCCCTCCATTGAGACCCTGACGCGGATGCACGGGTGGATGTCTGGGATGGGGGGGCCTGGCGAGGCGGGATACCGGTCTCCACACGGGTGGTATTAATTACTAATAAATAATGATCGGGGTAGAAACTAACATACCTTACCACTGCTAATTTTGGCCGACTTTGGTTGGTTTGGGTGATGGAAACAATATCAATTATAATACATAAGCCAATACAGTGCTAGGGGCAATGAAAGCATTTGTTTGCGTACATTACGTAAATTCATTCGTATTTTTATCTCACTAACAATCTTAAAATCGCGGTTTAGCTTGTTGAAAAAAATTGGTAGAGTTGGCTGGACTGAAAAAAAAACTCAATAGTCTTTAAAGCAGTCTAGGGAAAGGGTGGGGCTTTCATTGTAGTGTCATGCAGAAGACCCTCATGCTACATAATGTGGCCGATCCACTAGGCTCGCCTCTCACTGAAGGTTTTGATAAGGTGCCTTCCTCCTTCAATTCTTCCAAGAACCTCGTCATTCTACCTAGTAGTTGACTGTATTTGCCAATTTGATCAGAATGGCGCCACGCTTCACATGCAAAGGAAACAATGGAAATGTGCCAGGACTTAGTGGTGTGGCGTTCTTTCCCCTCTGCTCACCCTTTAGGAGATTTCTCCTGGAAATAGCGTGATGGTTAGTTAGTAACTACATAAATAAAAATCAATATAAATGTTTGGGCACAGCAACCCCTATATTTTTAGGGTTTAATATTTTTACTCAATGGTTTCAGCGCATCCCCCAGCATCCCTTTGCGCTGGAGTGACAGGCGGAATGTCATGCCGATTCCACATAGAACTTATTTCAATAGCTTCCTATAAATGGGTTACGCCATTATTTGTAAAGCTCTTGATTCGATAATAATTACTGTAATTGGATTATCTTCATTCTGTCATAATTTTTTCGCATTGTGGCCCTAACTTATAATCATAGTTTTTAATTTTAAATAAGTTATTTACTGTAATATTTTCTTCAGGGATGCGGAAAATATAAATATATTTATATTATTTCAATAAAGCCTATCAGCTTGTTCTTGGAATTAGAATTAGATTATCTTCTATCACTCACCCACCACCGCAACCGGTTCAATGAATAAGAAACACATACTAAAGTTGCATTTTTAGATTGTATATATTGACTAAATTACAATTAAAATCTCTACAGAGACGAGAAGTTCGGAAGAGAATATGGATATCTAGGCGTTTACAGGGCTTATGACCTGTTATTGGCTGAGCCTAGTATTTGATATCCATATCTGTCAATATTTCATATTAATATTAGCTGGCGCTGAAGCGTAAGACTACTTAATTAATCATATGCCCGAGACCAACGCAATTTTTTTATTTTAACTATTTGATACATTTTTTTATGTACCTAATGATTTAAAAGTCATAATATCTTGAGTAAATATAGTAATTTATTATGATTAAATTTACGGAAGATATAAATTTAATGTAATCAATCCCGCCAAAATCTGGGTGGGTTTCTGGTTTATCGAAGATAGGTAAATTTGAAAGCTCCGGCGAGCACTTGCTGTACCTTTTCCGCAAAGAAAATTTATAGCAACCGTATAAAGCTTTTCTCTAACCGAAGCTTTTAGATTTGGCAACTTAGCGAATTAAATTATTACTTTTGTATAGTGTAAGACTATGTGAGTAGCTATTTTAGAAAAATGGTTGCATGTAATTATATATGTTAAGAGGTAGTTGTTGGCAAATAATATATTATGTCAAATGTGTAAAGTTACTTTTGAATCTGAGCTTGAAAAAAATTATTTTTTCTTCTCATAAAAGCTTTCATTAGTAGTAAAATTGCACAAATTTTAATCAAAACTTTGTTTTATTATTGATAGTATTAATTTGAATAAATACATGATACATGACACTATCGACAAAATTAAGAAAGGGCTTTTACGATGGTTTGGTTATGTGGAGCGAATGAGTGATGAAAGAACGGCTAAAAGAAGTTTTAAGTGCCTGGATGTTAAAGCCGAAGAAGGCCGAGAAAGACATGGCATGACCAAGTACGACAAGTACTTAAAAGCGGACATGTGAAAAGTCGGAATAATCGAGGTATGTGCATGAGAAGATGTATGAATGTAGAGGAAGCAAAGGAAGTATGTCAGGACAAAGTGGTATGGCGTTCTATCCTCTCTGCCTAGTCCTACGGAGAAATGGCGTGATGGTTAGTTAGTTAATAATATTTTGCAAAAAATAATCGAAAAAAAAACTTCGTACTCAATTTTCTCGAAAACTATGGGTCAAATAAAAAAAAAAATCCACAAAATCGACTCCAAATATGATGTAGATTCACTGATTTTTGTCGATTTACATCGAGTTTTGTTACACCATTACAGAATTAGGATTTATTTTGGCAAAATGTAATAATTATTATATTGCATGTGCCTAAAAAATATACCAAAATTGTTATCATGCGTTGAGTAGCGCTGGCGGCAGGGGCTGAGTAATGTGGGAGGGACGGAGTGAGCCCGGAGACAGGGGTGGGGGAGTTTTCGGTGGGCTGGGGTGCGCCGGGTGCACGGTGCAACGAGCGCAGCCCTGGCCGCCCCACTGGCCTAGATATGGACCCCCGCTGCGCTCCCGGGGTCACGGGGGCAATCATCCCGATACTATAACTGCATAGTAGTGATACTCTTGACGGCTAATCATTTTTTTTATCACTCTACACGTGGCAGACAATGATAATTCAGATAAATTATTCTCGTGGCGGAATTGATTTCTATTGGAGTCACGTTCAAGCTAAACGAGACTTAATTATTCCACAGATTTTAAAATATATACTACTAAAATACTTAATTGTAATTTGGAACAATATATATTTTTTGCATTGCGAATCTGATTCATAATTATTTACCATGTATAGGTACTACAACATTTCAATTTCGGTCTGCTTTCAAATAGTCGGAAATAACTGTACCAGAAAGCAGGAAACAAATTGTGCTGGAGTGGGATTCGAACCTAGAGATTCTAATCTGGAATCCCCCGGAATTTCGGGAATGTAATATTAAATACCTATTATTCTTCATTATTATTAATATTTCATGTGTGATACCGTGGACTGGTATGGGACTGGACTGAAGCGTGTTACTGATCATCTTACCTTCGTGTAATAAAATGATCAATATGCATTTCATTTGGTGTACCGATGCAGTGCCCTATGCACCATTGGGTGCGGAATAAGGGAAATTAGTAGTAGGTAGTAGCATTTCTAGTGTTTTAGAAAAAAAATAGCATTATAAATCATTATAACAGTGTGCCTGTGTAGCGATCATAATTCCTATTTTTTGGAAATTGAACCCTTGAATTTCATACCGCGATTTCTAAAACCAGTATTCCATTTTGATTTGAGAGGAAGCTGTTGACACTTTTACCAATAAAATGGTAATAGTCATTCGTGGGTGATATTTGTGGACCAAAGTCTTAGAGAACTTTAAGTCTTTGACCAAGTCTGTTGTCAAACAGAAAAACACAGTAAACTATTCTTTATATTGAAACCTTAAAACAATACAGAATTCCTTAAAACTTGTAGATATTTTATTTCACCTTAGAAATTGTACTTGGGGAGTTTTATTAGTGTCAAAGTAGATTATAAAAATAAATAATAAAAACGGAAACAATAAACACGGAAACAATAATGAAGTTTAATCGCAATTTTTTAGCAAGCTATTTAAATATAAGTTTTTTGTAGGAGAATGGGCTAGGTATATACTGGATTATAAGACTGTCTAATTAATTAGCAAATATTTGATAGCAAGATACTACAAAGATCATTAAAAATGTGTAGGAAAAGCGTGTTGACGGTTTATGAAAAAGAGGTGTTTGATGTTTGACGCTAAGCCTATTTAAAAAAAATCCAGCATACCTTACTACGGATCTTTAGAAAAATAACTCTTTCCAGCCAAAAAAAATGTTGTTGTTATTCTCTTTCTGTAAAATATAATAGGATGTTAGGACTGTGTTTTGGCTCTCGACAGATGCATAAAGGTGCGCTTCAAGCTTCAAAGAAAGGAAGCCGCTTAGAGATTTATTGCAATTCAAAAATCTTTTGGATTACTTTATTGCGTGGGTGGATGAGGTCTTCAGACATCTTCAAGGAAAATTCATGGGTTTACACAATATTATTCCCAGATAACTATGATGAAATAAAATTATTTTTATTTGTTGCCGTAAGTAAATAGTTTTACCTACAACGCATTTAATGTTTTTTCTAGTTTATAGTGTATAGTTGTATAGTGTTTATTTATTTATTGATACGAAAATTTCTTTTGTTTATGTGTCAAATGGTCAATATGCTCGGTACTTCATGTACTAATTGTGTGCATATATTATCATGATTATTTCATGTTCATTTATTCAGGAATAGTAAAATTTGGTAAAGTATTTCTATAATTCACTTCATTGAATGGAGATTGAAAGATTAAATACTATATACCCTTGTACCTACACCTAACATATAATTAAATATGTATAAAATATTATATAGAAAAACCGCAAGTCGCGAATGCTTTTTTATTTATAAAAAAATGCTGAAAAATCGTAAAAACATTCGTAATTTTTATAAATGATTTTTTTCGATGTTATTTAAATAGTTCTTTTTTCGTGTGTAAGGAACTGAAGTAAAAATTTAAAATGAACTGCAATAGTCGATAGAAAGCATTATGATTACATTTTCAGTAACGAATTTAATTTATCTAGTCAAAAGTTTGTTTATTATAATTACGCCATTACTTTAAATGCTTCATGGTGAGTGAGTTTTAATTATAAGATTAAGCCTTATGAAAAGAGAAGCTCTTGACCAAGCAGTTTTCTCCTTTCAGACTTCCGCTTGGCGGAGCAACGATTCGCTTATCTTACTGCATCAGGAATCAGAACATTCTTTCAACATTTTAGAAAGTTTTTTTTTTATCGAGTTGCGCTTTGGCTGAGCTTTTAAGTTTAAGCGAAAAAGAAGTTACTATTACTTAATTTTGTTTTGCGTTGTATGTTATTCAAGATTTATTTTAGGTATTTTTTGTAGTTTACGTCAGAACTACTTACGGGACGTGGACCAGAGTTGGAAAGACGCACGTAAGCTGGCGACCGATCGCTTGGTTCTTTTTAAACTTATTTTCATGCACGAATCACTAAAGTTATCATTAAAATAGTATTAACGAATTGACATACCCAATGCAAATATCATGGCATTTTAGTGCATACATATATATATTTTTTTAATTTGACCAAATATTTTAACATCTCATTGAGACATATTCAAATATGACCTACGTGATTCTGAGCATATTCTGATCTCGATGATTTGAATGATAATTACAGTTGAAATATAAAAACTAATAAAAAAACACTGATGACACTTAATTTGTCTTACTTTTTCAGAAATCTAAGTGTTTTTTTTCTGTTTAGTTTCTTTGAAAGTTACTATCAATTATCTCAGAATGTGCTCAGTGTCACATAGCTCATATTCGATGTGCATCGACGATATATATAAACATGTATATGGTATACTTTTTAATAAAAAGCACGTTAAATGCATGTTTGTTGTCTAATAATTGACTTCAGTTTTACCTATTTTAGGTACCAACTACCAACGTTCACACGCCTAAAAGGTACCATTATTTCACCCTCCCGGAACCTTGAGACACCCTTACAAAACAATCTCTAACCGGGGAAATTACTGCAATAAATAAAGGAATTTCATCTAACCGTTATACGAACCTAGAACCTACTAGGAAAATGAAGTGTCAGATGAAAAAGGATCGAATCGTTAACACTCCCAATAATAAAACAGCGCATTAAATGAAAAAACGCTTTTTAAGAAAATGCAAGTACCTACTATATTCAAAACAATGTTTTTTAGATGATCAAAAATATTTTTATAAAATCTGTTTTTTTTTTCGGAATTCCTTTTACCTTCGTATTGGAGTACCATGACCCTGTACATTTTTTCCAGTGAATCCTGTGTTTTTTCTCGCTCTTACCCAATGTAAGTAAGTAAATAAACTGTGGGTGTGAGCAGGAAAGATATATGTTTCAGCTGCATCCGGGATGAGTAAGGGTGAGTTCATTCCACTCAGCCAGGGGGTGTGAATTTTCTAACACATGCATTTAACGTTACGATTTTCTATTAGGTATTATTATAAGTATATTAAAAACTTATAAGTATATTAAAAATAAGAAAAACGTGTATTTTATCATTCATAAAAGGCAGAATATGTAAATAAACCTTTTTTATAATGAAAAAAAAGTGTTTATTCATTGAAAATAAATTATATTTAATTAAACAATTTTTAAGGTCTCATTGAATAAATAAGCTACCTATTATATATTTCAAATACGAAAATATATTTGTAAATTTTCTGAAATGGTTTTCGACATTTTGACCTTGAAGTAAGTAGCTTTCATGCCTCTGTAAAATTGAATGATTTTTTTTCAGTTTTTGCATTATTTGTGAAAAGTTTTTTTATTTTGCCCCTAGAAAATTAATAAGCATTTATTTCTATTAATATTGTTTATAGACTCAATCTACTTATTTTTTATTTTGTACCCTGTTAAAATTAAGGTATATCGAAATGAATAAAATGATAAAAAAAATAACAATTTAGGGGAAACAACATATTTACATGATATAAAATGGGTATTTTTTTAAGATTAAAAAAAACTTTTATAGAAATCGAATTTGTGATAGTGATAACAAAAATCCTTACAATTGAATTACATTTCGGAAATAAACTATCTCAGATGTAATTTTAATGAGAATTAAAATAATATTCGGGGATAACTCGGGATGTTCTAAATGAAAATACAAAGTAATTTTCGATATTATCATTCTTTATTTACCTAATTTGGCAGTGTTATAAGAGATGACATTTTTTCTATTCATTTTAGTCAAAACCACAGTTCAACACAATCCGTAAGAAGCCCATTGCCATAGGTATATTTTATAAACATAAAATAATTTTACTATTGAAATATGTATTTTTATTTTCACTCCGATCTCTAGAAAATAGAAGTTAGATAGGTAAATGTATGAATAACATAAGAAACAATATTTGTTTCACACATTTTGTATTTCACCTAATATACATAATACCTAGATCCCTGTCTGTGTTTTGCTGACTGCATGGAACAACTATGCACCAAGTCTCGACTGTTAAAATATTAAATTAGAAGGAGAACCGGGCTAAGGTTTTATTAAAAAATATATTTTAAAATGTGAATGAAGACTTTTTGTGTAGTTTAGGGAAAATAACATTTTTAAAGAATTTTCTAGTAGATCGAAAGTGAAATATATCGTTTACACAAATGAAAATTATACAACACTTATAAATTGAAAATGAATTTTTATAACATTGCTTATTTGTTTTTTGATGTAACATAATGTGTTTTGTTAATTAAAAATATGAACAGCAACTTTATTCTCGACATTAATCGAAAGAGATTGAAATTGCTGTAGTTAATTTTCAAAATACAAAGTTGAATAACGTATTCATGGTTTTGTTTATTACGTTTTTATCAATACTTTTACATGAGGGAACGCCAATTTATATTTTCTGATTTTATAAGAATTCTGAGACTGTATTAAAAGGATTAAGATAATCAATATACCAGAAAAAATCATAAAAACATTTTAAGAAAACAGTATAATAGTGCTAATAGACTACACTAGGTAATCATAGGATTGTTTCGTGGTAAAATAAAGATTTTCATTTGAACTATCGGTAAGTTTAAAAACAGTAGTAATATTTTCCGTAGGTAATTACTTATTTTTATACAATATATACTATATTTGACATTACGAACATACATAATTCATTTGTTAATCGTATACATACATAGTGCTATCTTGAACTTTATGTTTTTTTTAGGCTCTCATTATATAGTTACTTTATAATACTGCGTATTGAAAAATATTAAATAGTGGAAATTAATTATTACAAGCAAGAGAAAAAGTCGTTTATTAAAACTTGACTTAAAGTTTTACATTTAAATCCAAGATTTAATTTACAACCAAAGTTGAATCAGGAACGTTAATAGTTTTCCTATAATAGGTTACTGTATTTAAAAATTTCTGGGTGTAAGTAAAAAAATTACGAATAAATTAAACCGTATAACAGGTGCAAATTTTTAATCTCGAAGGTTGTCATCATCATAAATTGTTCTTATATTGGCTGAGAGAATTTTTTGGTAGCCATTTTATAATTTCCTAATAGTATTTCATTCGTAGTATATTATACACAAAATACTTTCTACATTTTGTACATTATAAGTTATATACAGATTCCCTTGTCTCACTTTTAAAGTATTGATAAACACGGTTTGGTAAAATAACAGAAAAAAGGTTAAGCGTTGATTTTTTGCACAAATGTTTTCAACGTATTCAGTAAATTAAAAATTCTCAAAGTATCATGTAAGACAATAATTTATTTACTTTTACAAACAAGTAGGAACAAGAAAATAACTTTAATTTATTAGATAGTATATATAATTTACCTAGTCGGAAGATTTTCATAATACGATTAACTGATATATTTTTGGCACAATAATGATTAATTTAATAAAGATAAATTGCTAACAGTGCACCAATGAATTAGAAGTACCATATAAGCACAAAACAGTTTGTAAAACATGATATAAAAAATACCGATGCGCCTAAAAGAATACTTTAACAATCCTGGAATGATTAAATATTACAGTGAACAATTATATACCAATAAAAACGATGACCCTGAAATTTATTACAATCACCACAATTGAAGAACAAGGAATGTTGTTTCATTAAATTAATCTTTTTAGATTATTTTATTTAATTTTTTTGTTAACATCTGTATTTTCAATACTATATTATGCCTGATTACTGATACTTTTGAGTTTGCTTATGGAGATAATATCTTCTTTTGAGTAGATAATGCATTAAAAAGACATTGTTCGTTTTAGTAGAATATCTAATCATTCCAGTCGTATTTCAAGAAATAAAAATAAGAACGTATTTTAACAATTATTTATGAACACTATCACCTTACAACCACTGCCTTATAATGGCTTCCCTCATACGGAATATTGTGTCATAGTGCGGCAAAATTTACAATTTGAAATTTCATATTGAAAATCCATTCTCAAAATACCAACTCAGATCCATCTAGTCCTGAAATCCATTATATACCTCCCCATAGTGATTTGGCACATATATTTGGCTAATGAATTTAAAACAATACAGTTTGGATTTTCGAGTTTTCTTTTTGATATTGCTTACTCCATCTCCACCGATGCTGCGGTGAAAATGCCTTACAAGATATCTTTAAAAAAATAGCGCTTATTTCATTTTTCCTACGTCTTTATAACTAAAGTAATCGCTTAGTGGGAGAACCTTGCATTAAAGTGACATAAAAAGTAGAAAATGTGGTAAAGTTAACCGAAAAAAAAAAAACAAAATAAACAACATGTAAGTCAACGTATTGACTTACGTACTTCTCAATTTCGTACTTTTGGAAGTGATCATGGTCAATTTTTTTTTATTTTTTTTATTTCCGTTTTTTTTTAAATTATCATAGTGTTGATGAGAAAATTCTCCCCCTAAGCAACTGAAATAATTTATCACATTTCTTAACACACAAATCCAACCTTAACCATTCGACAACACAACTCTTCAGTTGACAATCCTAAATTGCCGCACTATGACACTCCTTCGCAATGCCATGTAAAATTGTTTTATATTCGTATCTAAATATAGACCTACATGTGACAATTTTCCAATGAAAAGTTTGTATTTCATTTTATAATATTCATGCGTGTATCCTAAAACTTCCATACTATTAAAATTTTCACATTTGTGTGGACCTACGATGGCGACATAATACAAAGGAAATTATTTCAACCGGTGAAAGTATTTATATGGGTTTATTTACATTTTACGTTGTTCAATGTTTTATGCGTATTTTGAGGTTTCAGCTGCTACAGAAATTCACTGTAATTTTTTACTTTATTTCATCAAAGCTTCGTTTTTATTTTACGTAGCTTATATTTTTTATTATGCAGCTTGAAAATTAGTTTTATTGCATGTTGTAATACTATAATAATATTTGTATGAGTAGCATTGAGAGTCCTAAATAAATCGTACAAAATGAAACATTAATTTAATATGACGTTGGAGTTGTAAGAATTCAGTATTATTTTATTCCTGGTCGAATGAATGATTACATGTCTAATGTTTTTCTTCATTGATAATATTTGATAAGATTTGAAAGAATTCTTTGATGAGGAAACTTATAATAATATATGGATTATTTGTAAAAATATAGCGATACACTGAATTGTAATATAAAAAAAAAAAAGTGAGAATCGAATTGAAAAATACACAAAAAATACATTACAAACGTATTTTTCGTATATTTTAAAACAGCAATTTATGCAGAAAACAAAGAAGTTGTCAACAATGGTAGAAAGGATTGGGAAAATAAGGATTATTTAGCCGCCCTTCCATAGGCCCACACAATACCTCACCCTCTTCAACAAATCTTAAGCGAATAGTTCCATATTTATTCATTTACATGTCATAACAGAAATATCTATACAAAATTTTCATTAATTTGCATTTAGTTACTATTTATTTACCTTATATAATCGAATTAGAATAATAAAAAAACCGTGTATCGATACACATAAAAGTATTTATTTCATCGATTGAACATATTAATCGATTGTCAACTCTAAATAACGTTAATATATTGGAGTTTTTACTGCGACTCGTGTGCAACACCCTTACACCGTCGCTCTTCGGATATTTCACTCTCATTTCATTTTCTCTCGTTTTAAAATCACTAAACATTTGAAAAAAACATCAACATTGTGTAGCGTTTGACTAATTAATAATTGAAAATTCAATCTACACAAAATGTTCCGGTTAAACTCGCAGTTTACATTAATTTATAGTCACTTCGGATCGATATGTGCTTATAAAAACATCACACACGCACGATAGTTTATAAGTTATTATTTTAATGGATTTTTAGTTAGCTACCGTTTTAAATAAATACTTAAATAGCAACGGATTCGTTTGTGCGTGAGACATCTTCATGCGCCTTTACTGGACTCACTGGCTGGTTTCTTGTACACTCACACATCTTCTTTAGGTCTGGAATATCTGTGCGTAGTACAGTGCACGTTGTGTGCTGCACTGTATACTGCACTCACTCAGGCAGAGAAGTAGACCTCGTGGAGTCGGTCAACTGTACAGTGGCAGCGATGGCTGTCGGGCCTGACCTGGCGGTCCACAGTGGAGTGTTGGCCTTACTTCTGGGAAGAACGAATGATTGCATTTATCCTAGGCGATTCTAGTACGGAGGTAATCAATACTTAACATCTATACGTTGCCGCAGAGCGTGGGGTTATCTGACCACAGGACCCATCGAGCCAGATCCTTCGGATACAGCAGCAGTGACGACACTCGCTACAGTACGATCGGGCGGTGTGGACAGACGGGGTAGGGCTCTCGAGTTATTCCTCGCAGGTGCGATGTTCGTCTCAGAGGCGATCTTCTTCCTCCTCTTCCTCGGCCTCCTCCCCGCCTTCCTCGTTCTCCTCTTTGTAGCCCGGGTGTTCCGAGATGGCGTAATAGTTCCCATTGTAGATGACTCCTAGCTCCCGCAGCGCGTCCCCTCGGATAGTGGCCTTTATCGTCCAGTTATAACAATCGTCACTTTCCGATTCTCTGTCTAGTCTTTCCACATCTAAAATTTTAGAACTGAGTCTCTCGAGAATGATGCCGATATCCTTGATGGTGAGATGTCTCTTTTGGTCCACGCTAAGCTGGTCTATGAGAAGCAGGAACTTGTCCGAAGTGACGAGCTCATCCTCGAGGACGGTGTTCTCGGTCTCGCTCTCTGAGCTGTCCCCGTTGCGGCGAGCGCCCTCGGCGTCTAGGAAGCGCACGTGGCCCTTCTGCTGCGCGCGCCGCCCGTCTGCCAGCGAGGAGGGCTGCGGGGAGGTCTGAGCGTGCGCGTGCCCCTCCTGGATGGGAGAGGTGGCCACGCTCTTGTGCACAGCGATCTTGCGCCCCTCCTCGTGCAGCGCGCAGCAGTGGAAGTCGCACTCGGGCAGACCATTGCCGTCCGCGCCGGGCGGCGAACCGGGACGCGCCGCGGGCCGGTGCACGTGGCGCGCGCACTCGGGCGTGTGCGCGTGCACGGCGCCGGGCCGGCCCGGGTACGGTGGCTCGTCGTGGTTGATGACGGTGATCTGCGGCCCGGCCGGGTAGCGACGGTGCGGCTCCTTATCTAGCGAGGTCTGGATGACGAGCGAGGGGCGCCGCTCGGGGGCGGGCTTGCGCGAGGGGGACAGGCGCGCGCCCGCCCCTCCGCCCTGCCCCTGCCCCGCGCGCTGGTCCCAGTGCAGCACCACCGTGACGCGCCCCTTGTTGTCCATGATTTTCCACGAGGGAGTCTCATCGTGCAACTCTAGCGCGTGGATGTCTCGCATACGATCTTTGGGATCGCGGAGATGGCTGAAACGAGGGAAACATACACGTTGTATTGCTGGAGGTGGGTGGTGATTGTAGTTGATAGTATATGTATTGCGAGCTCGCTCACCAGCCCTGATGACGTCAGCCCCCGTGGGCAGCCAGCGCTGGCCCTGGCGCAGCAGCAGCAGCACAGTGTTGGGCGGGAGGGTCCTCCAGTACTCGCCGTCCTCCACCTGGGTCCCGTCACTCTCGAGTACCAGCCGCACGGACTCCCCGGCACCGACCGACAATTTCTCCTTACCTGAAATTCACACAAAACAACATTAAACAAATCCTCTTAGAAACACTAGTTAGGAATAAAAATGTTTTCGTTTCGATTTGTAATTTTTTCAAATTTCATTTTTATTACTTCCATAAAATAACTCAAACAAAAAGTCGCAAACCGATTGTCCAACTAATAAATATTTATTCACGTTAAATTGTTTTGATTTATCAAATACGTATATAAATATTGGAGTATGTATTGCTGAGAAATCTGAGGTACTTTAAAGTTCAGAATTTAAATATTCTGGATATATTTTAAATTCACTAATAAAATTTAAATAAATTATAATATTCACTCTATATAAAATGTGTATCTCAATAAATTACTCTCTCCATTTATAATATTTTTTGTGACCTTTTGTATTCTACACAGTGCTTTTCATAAGAAAATTTCACCATTGGGTGAAAGTAAGTAAGGAGTACAGAATTTAAAAAAATAAATTTCTCTTGCTCGGAAAGAAATATCACATTTGGTTTTGTTGTAAAATTAATAATCCCTCTCACAATTTCAACCTAATAAATTCAGTGCATTACACCACTGAAGCAGATTTTTTTAATTATTATATTTTCATAACATGTCCGCCTCGTAGCATAGTGGTAGCGCATTTGGCTACCGTGCCTGAGGTCGTGGGTTCGATTCCCGTAGGGGGTCAACGTGAAATATTTATTTACATGAGATTTTCATATTAATATTTCATGTGTGATACCTTGGACTGGTACTGAAGAGTAAGACTGATCATCTTGCCTTCATGTAATAAAATGATCAAGATACACTGCACTTACATGCACTGCAATGCAGTGCCTTATGCACCATTGGGTGCGGATAAGGGAAAGTAGTAGTAGTAGTATATTTTTCATAAAAGATTAGGAAGCAATATAATCTGTATTAATTTGTAAAATATTTCGCTGATATTGATATTACCTCTATGAATAAGCTCCTCGAAGCTGGTGACCACCAGGCCTTTGCGCACATTTCTTGAACTGTCCCATATTTTAAAAGGCCTCTTTCCTCTCGCCTCCTGTGAAACATAAATTCAACTCTAAATAAATACCTTATTTCAAACTTATCGTTTATATCAGATATATGCCAAGTATAGTCTTAAGAGTAAAGAAGTTTGTACCGTGGCGCAGCCGGGCAATGTATGTGATTAAGTGTGAGGAGTTTTTACCGTGTCGCAGTTAGGCTTTGGAAATTACTGGTTACCATCGCGATGAGTTCGTAGTCGCGGAAAAACCCATCATCTCTGTTTATGGTATCAGGATGCTTGTATATTTTATGGCTTCCTTGATTAATCGGGTCTGATGATTTTTGGGCTAATCTTAATAATCTTCGATCGACAATTCTTGGTTTTAAAATTTTTTGTTTCCTGATTTTTTTATAAAATTGATGAAATTATCAATTTATTAACAGACACAAATCGTCAAAAAGATTATATGTCAAATAGGGAGTCATGTAGGAGATATAGCAGACGGATTTTTGACCATTGAAAAAAATTACGACAATATCTCATTATCTAATTTTTCACGATAACTTAAGGTGACAGCAGCATAAAATATAATTAAATAGCACATAGAAGTTCCAGAGTGGCAGTTTCCCAAATATGAATTATTTGTTTTACTATCTGAAAAAATAAAAGCTCATTTTTACGCCCACATTTCGTGTGCGCTGCGCGTTGCTAGCTTGGTCCTTTTATTGTAAGTTTTGAAAAAAAAAACACGTTTTTTTCTAGCCTTTTACTTTTCTCAGCAGTCTTTCTATGTTTGTTAGGCCAATCAACTTGTCCAAGACACGAATGCACCGGTTTTCAGCGCCGCGCGGTCCTATGATCGATTCCTGGCCTCTGCAGTAATGTAGCGAGGCCCCACCCGCGAGTACACGTGGCCGCCCCTTCCTCGCCGCCCGCCTCTCCCCCGCCGCCCACGGATCTTGCTAGGACCTCGCAGGACATGACTATGAAATATACAAAAACTAAAAAAAAAATGTAGATACGTTTGTGATAGCAGTGCAGGTTAACTTTACGGGCTTAAGAAAATATAATATAGATATAATCTTATGCGTTTGGGATGTGTCTAAAAAACTCGCCTAACTGAATATTCAATGTTCACTGCTAGTTTTTTATTTACAGACAAAAGTAAAATCGTGGGGATCTCGATAAAGCGTAGGTACATGTATGAACGCAATATTATCCGAAAATATGAGATTTTTCAGTAAGATGGTTACAAAAACACTATGGCTTTTTACGTAATTGACATGGTTTAGATGAGTGATATCTGTATAGGCGGATTGATTGCTAAATCGGCCGGCAAATAATTCTTAAAATACGCGAAACTACACATTTTTCCAAATCATGCATTTATTCATAATATTAAATTATCACAAGTAATAATGTATGCTATTAAGTGTTGGCTCATCAATGCATCTACAAAGCCTTCGTCCTCTCACAACTTGACTGTTCAATTAATCAACCACAGAGGCAATTTTACAGGAATGATTGGCTAATTATATTTATTATTGACCAAATTTCAATAAAAATGGGGATTTACATAACGAGAAAACATTAACATAGGTAAATCATATAGGTCTATATAAAAAGTGTGAGATATTACAAAACTGCAATGATTTAAAAAATATAATGAAAATTACACAATTTACAAAAATGAGGGTACGTAAAATATTTAAATATTTATTTTACTTACTTGGCCCGTTTTACCAAAATTTTGACAGTTGTTCTAAAAGGCATTTTATGATGAATTTTTAAAGACATTGACGGATATAGTGGTTTTAAATAACGTACACTGCACTGAACTTGGTGTACCAATTCAGTGCCCTATGCACCATTGGGTGCGGATAAGGGAAATCAGAAGTAGTTAGTAGTTAAATTATAATAATATATTTACGTGAATATATAAATAAACGTATTTTAAGCAATCTATACCCAATGTCATTGATTTTTTTAAAAGTTTAAAATATATTCTTATTTCCGTAATCTTTCGAAGTTTATAAATAAAAAATAAGTAATCGTTGTTGACATCTCAACAGAGACAGATGGAAACGAATATAGATTATCTAGGCGTATACCTATAAAATGTGAAAAACTTGTCTCTGGAAGCTAGAACGACTTTCGTTTTTTGTTGAACCTAGATAATAAGTCATTAAGCCCAACAAAAAAGTTTGCACAGATTTTAGATGCAAAATTTGTTAATATTTTTGTTTCGTAGATATAATTTAGGTGTTTTCAGTTAGCGGCCTTTGAGTTATCGGACGGCAGTTATGGCGTGTCATCATACGGGTTGTTAAAAAAATAAATTAAAAACGATTTTAATAATAGTTTAATTTCGCGGCTGTATATTACTATGGATTTTCATTACATTTTTATGGAAATTTTTGTTTTCATTTTTTATTATGCTTTTTATTTTTAAAAACGAAAAGTAATTTCATTTCATTTAATTTTAGAAAAGTAATTTTCATTTTTATTAATTTAATATGCTGTATCAACGATGATGCGATATTTTTTAAAATTAAAATAGGATTTCTGTCAACTTAGAGCAGAGTTTAAAAAAAACCGAATGAATGCAGTTGTAACTAAATATTGTGATAATTCTCCATGTAGATACAGGTCGGGAGGAGATCGATAAAAGCGTTTAATACCCTTTATTGACACAAATCTTTAGAAAATCGTAGATACAAAGTTGATAAACCCTTGTATCGACTTGAATATATTGGTGATAGTTGCCTCGAGCATAATGTTGTTAGTCGATTGTTTTAGATGAAAAATGAAAGATATAAAATAAATCTACTATAATTCTAACAAATTCGATTGGAGCAAATTCGAGAAGACTAAAAGTAATAGAAAATTAATACTTGACCGCAACTGTTTTGAGAAAATAGTAACACTTAAGGCAGCTTCATAAAAAAGTGTAATTATAGCGTAAAAAATACTCGACAATGAACAAAACACAATAAGAAATATATTATTGTTTTTTGACCAATTAAATGTTATATTGCCGCTTTATAGCTTCTGTCTCATTGTTTATTATATTAGTATTATCATCATCAGTTTTCTTTTTCTTCTCAAAAATTCTGTTTATGGAGTTACGTACCTTTTGATTTTGGACCATTTAAATCTTTGATTTCATGCCCACATAATCTATAAAAATTGGTTATATGCTTACATTTGCAGTGTCTTATGAATTTAGATAAAAAAATAAGTTTAAAAAAAATTGTATTCCTTGTTGTTTCTTTGTGTTATGGTTATCTGCGATGAAACTTCAAATGGATTATATATTTGATCGTTTATATTTAAATAATTAAACGAAAGTTATAATACATGAAGATTTTGTATCAAATGTAATAATAGTTCAGTTTTATTCAGTTTCTTTTCACGATGAAACTATGTAATTAAATATTGTTATTAATAGACTTGTTCACATACTGAATGTTTTGCGCCTGGTGCATCGGCAATAAACGTAGCACACTGAAAATGTGCAGCTAAAAATATTATCAAAAATAAGACATTAATAAATTAACACTTTAATTTTTAGAAAAGTTGTTGATCCTTTTTAACATAATTTATATAAGAATAGGTACCATCGACTCCGCAAAAAATATTTACATTACACAGTATTTCTATGGGTAGAAATTAAAGCATGTCTTGAGTTGCATTGTGGTAAAAATTTCCTTACTCTTTAGATGTGAAAATAATTAGTAAACTTAGAAAAAAAGTCATTAATCAAATTTTAAAAAAATGATTGCGTACTTTACTATGGATTTTCAGATCGACAAAAGTAACATTTTGTTATGCTTTTCTTGATAATTAAGGTTTAAATACGTCTACCTATTAATACTTCGTCTTTAGATTAAAACAAAGAAAACATTTTAAAGTTTTCAATATTCTTATTCTGTAGTTTTACACACCAAAACCACATGACAAAATATTCAAATGAGAAAATAAACAACTTTTCAGGAATTATTTACCACCCAATTAAATAATATTTAAAAAAAAACTGAAGTTAGTGTATTATAAAAATAATTTTAAATCCATTAAATGTTATTAATTTTATGTTAATAACGAAGAGAAAAATTTGTAATTAAAAAAATATATACATTAAAAAAAATATCGTTTTTCTTTTAAAAAAATCGTAATATTTGGTAATAATATTAACACTGAATAACGTCTAACGGAATTATTCATTCAAAAAGTAAGATCACCCAAAATCTTCACGTATCGTATTGAATGATACTAAAATAATACACCCTACCTTAAAATCGCCTAGTTCAATGTATTATCAAGGGTAGATGTCGCATATTTTTCATAAAATCTCACTTAAAACGGAAGATGAAGGATGCTCACACCATACTCAAACACTTTGACGGTCTCTTACATTCAATTTAATAAGATAAATCACGAAAAAAATGATTGAATCTTGAGGATTTATAAGAAAAATGTTAACCGACTACGTAGGCGAGCCCTGGCAGTGCCCGCGCATTCAAAATGGCCGCTCTGACTAGACGCGCCTGCGCACAACAAGTGCAACCAACTTCGGATGATATTGTGTCCCATTTTCATGTTTTTATCGCAGTTTAATAATTCAGAAGTAAAATAAAACAACCAAACGCAAAAAAAACAGTTAAAATAAACAACGCACAATTCAACTCGCAAAAATATAGAAAAACAAACAGAGAAAAATAAAAAGGAAATGAAAGGTAGTTTAATTTTTTTTGTAATTTTATAATTTCCATTTATTTTAATGCCGTAGGAAGACGCGCTTAAAAAAACCAGTTATTAAAATAAAAGCACTTGGTTAATAATCTTGCCGATCGCCTGAACCGTTCAAAATACGTTAAGTCAATAATGCAAAGTGCATCTAGTTGTAGGTTACTTCCAGAACTGACCCATATAATTTGGCAAGTGTAAGAGATTTCGCTCCCGACCTATTTTCTACGCTGTAAATTTTAACAAAATACGCGAAATAAATTTTTTAACGGCATTTTGAATTCGAGAAAAATGAAAAAAAATCGCAGCTATAGCATCCTTTGGAAATGTCAATATCGGTTACACCTACCTCGAATTCATCATGAAGTCTCATTCTTAGCGGGAAGATAAGATGATCATCGTATTGCGTGTCAGTAAAAAAACACTTAAAATATAAAAATTTGATAAAAATATTTATATTAGGACACGTAAAAATGTTTGTGCAATTCACATTTTTTTACAAGCGCGAATCATGCGTTTTAAACGAAAAATCCGAATTTTATTCTTTGCGAAATATGAATTTAGTTTTTTTTAAAGTATGTTCGATTGGATTTTTGATTTGTTTTTGGAATCCGGTGCGCTAGGGCTGAGGCACGGTCCCGCCCACGGCCAGCGCAAGTGGCGACCGTCGCGCGCGCGCCCAGCCCGCCGCTCTGCCGCCCTGCGTGGGCGGCGGCGCGGGCGGCGGGCGCGGGGGCGGGGCGGCCCCGTGACCCGCTCGGCCCCGCCCGCTCTAATGGCCTCAATAATACATGTTGACCCCCACGGTAATCGTGGTCTAGTAGTTAGCGCATTGGGGTATCACGCCGGTAGCGGGATCGATTCCAGTTGGGCTCAACATAAAAAAATGTGGTTTTTCATATTAATATTTCATGTATGATTCCTTAGGCTAGACTGAAACGTAAGATTGATCATCCTGCCTTCATGTAATAAAGGGATCAAAATACTACTTCCTAAGCAGTGCCTTATACACTATCTGGTGCGGATAGGGGAAAAGATAAATATTAAAATTAAAAAACGATCATAATAAAAAAATATATTGTGATGACAAACGTCTAGATAAAATTTTCAAAACATTACCAATTATGACCCCAATAGAAATAACTATTGATATGTTGAATAACTTATAATGGTGCATAGGGCACTGCATCGACAAGTTCAGTGAATCTTGATTATTAGTTAATGTAGATATTGGTTACTTACTGTATTTATTTTATTAAATAAAATGTCTGACGTTCAAAAGCTTACAATATTAAAAAATAAAATATTTTTTTAATGTATAACAACATGCAAGTGGATGAATTACGGAATATATTAAAAAAGATAAAATAAAAGTTTTACGCGCACTAGACGATGATTTTACAGCGCACCAATAATAGTACTAATAAATTTAATTATGTATTATCGTATTAGACGCTGAAGTAGTATATATATCTTCATCACATTTTTTAACAATAGCAAATAAAGTATATAATATATATTTTTTAATTCCCGAATAAACTTTTCTTTCTAGTACGGTGTTTTATCTATTTGACAGAATCTCAAAATCTTTTTTTTTTTTCTAAAGTAATAAATCAAATCTGTACATATATAAACAAAACACGTTATAACATGGAAGATTCTGGCTTAAACGTTCTTCTTTAAAAATGATAAATAATTGTTTGAAAATCGTAAGAAATTTAAAATCGAGGTCAATAATTGGCCTCAACCATTTCAATGCCATCTATTTGAAAAACGTATTTTTTATCAGCAATCCGCAGCACTTACTACGAGACGACAATTTTACTTTGATCCAACTTGATATGTAACGTGTAAAAAAACAGATAATATAAATGCAACGCTTTCTTTAAAAGATTAATGAGCACTTATTTACATTTTTCCACTTTAAAAAGTGGTCATAAAAATCGTTTATAAGTACTAACAATCGCGTTACTTCTCGCAAAGGATAGGCAGAGAGGATACCCTACTACCCTACGTTTACAAACTTACGATTTTAATAATATATTATGCACATAATTTAAATATGGACGACCTGCAAAAAGATGGAAGGACAGTTGGGAGTCGACATCCAAAGAGGCAGCATCGAACGAGAATCATACAGAACGTTAGGTCTATCTTAAGAAGAAGAAGAATATTAATATGAACATTTTTTTTGTCTCTACAGAGATGAAGAAGCTTTTTTCAAACTCGGGAATGTGGATATTCAAACGTTTACAGGGCTTATGACCTGTCATTGGCTGAGTTAAGTGGCCACTTTAAGAATTGGATAATATAAACAAATGCATGGTTGTACGTATTCTTGGGATTAAATATTCCTCGTAAAAACACATGTTTGAGCAGAAAAAAAACATTTAAAAAATGGATATTGTGTTTAACGAGTCAAAGGTAGATAAATAGCGCGAAAAGGGTTAAATTTTATTTTATGTAGTTAAAGTCCTTAAAAGTTCAATATTTAGTTCTTTCTACGACTAAAATCCGAAAACACGTAATTTTTCATTTTAATTGGTAATATAAATTATATGTAATATATTAACCCCAATAGGAATCGAACCCGCGACCTTATGCATCGTAGCCCTTTGATTATCAAACCGTAAAATGCAGAAGAGGAATGTTGTAATTCAACAAGTGGTCACTTAACCCAGCCAATAACAAGTCGTAAGTCCTGTAAACGACTAGATATTCATATTCCTTTCAAAACTCATCGGAGGGAATTCGTTCAAAAAATATTTATATTGCAAAAACAAGAGGTTGATTTTGATTTTTTAGTAATTAAAAATTGAATATCATTAAACTAGATTTAAATTAAGACAAAGTTCATGTAGTATTTTAGTGTAATTATTTTTTCATTGCAAAATAAATGCGAAACTGAATTCTCGAGTCGTTTCATGCATTTTGTTATGTAGTACTGAAGATATATATAATATGTAAATGATGCAAGTCAGGTAACGTAATTCAAATATGTAATTGATGTTGATTAAAAAAAAACAACAAGCATAACGATTATGATGGTTCTTTTTACAATCGTCAAATGAACGCATTGCCTTCAATGCATTTATTTAATGTTACACCGGTTGCCGGCAAACAGGCGCAATAAATATTTTAAATGATTATTTTATTAAATTAGTTTTCCCAGCTTTGCTTTTCTACTAAAATCTCAAAAAGTTGAAATTAAAGTTGTTTGGTTACTTCATTTAAGGTTTTACATACGTATGTAAAACATTCGATTATAATATTTTAACGCCTGATAAATGAAATTAGGGTAAACACTGTTTTCAAATATTATGTTTATTTACTTTAAAAATCTAAACAGTATAAAACTTTCATAAAAATAATACAAAAAACTTTATATTTAACTGATTTTGTTTTTCCATTTTAACTAAATCGTTTTAAATAATATACATTAAGAAAGTTAAAATATTAGGTTATGTACATGTCCACGTGGATGTTAGTAATATATTGTTTAAGATATCACTAAAATTTTGTCATTTATATCAACTGAAAATTGAAAGTTTGTGCATAACATAACGTGCTAACCGCTAGATCAAGAGTTCAGCAGTATTTTCGTACCCACATACTTCAAAATGAAAGAATATTGTAATTAGAATTTAATGCTTCAAATGTGATAGCTAAATTATTATGGTTATGGTTCAGAATGATTGTACTGTGTTTTGCAATTTTTAAATCGTATTTGTATATATACCTACCAACGATGATTTAATAATGAATATATTTTTCCCATAACATTCCTAAAAAAATGTAATGCCAGTACGAGACTCACGTCAGTAGAGTATTCCATTTTCTGGCATATCATGATAGCTGATACTACCTTCCACATAAACACACCGAGTAACCATCAAATGTTCACATTGCCCCCGAATCCAGCAAAAAACATTGGAACCTAGAATCGATAGCGGGGGAACTTCAGACGTCCGGAGGCGTAGGGACCAAATGTAGGTGAAACCTGGGAAAATGGCATGATCCAATGCGAGAGCGCTCAAAGTATCCCCATATTTTATGTATTTGTATATAAAAACGCAGCGAAAACGCTAAGAGGTTTTGAAAACGGGAATAGAGAGATCACATATATTTGGTTTATTTGAATTTCGGGACGTTGCCCATTGCCCACGTTTGATACATGTCACGGTCGCGGTGTTTGGATGCGGTCGGGCGGTGCTAGGATGCGGTCGGGCGGTGTTTGGACGTGTTCGGGCGGTGCCCGGGATTACCTCTCTTGCCATGACGGCATGTCCTGCGGTCACACCCTGCCGCCGCCGCTGGCGAGCTCGTCATCCCCGATGAGCATCGTCCGACCGAGGAACAGGGCTGTCGGCGGAGCCGTGCGTCTGACTGGCGCGCGAGCGGCGGGCCCACTGCGGCGCGCCGCCCGGGACAGTGGCGGCGCAAACAGATCCTTCCTCCTACAAGGGCGAAAAGAAAAACTAAATTTCAAAATCGACTACTCCTACTGATAATAATTGAACAACACTACGATTTCTAAAAGATTCATTTTCATGTAAATAATGAAAAAAAATCGTTTTAAGTGTCCCACTGGAAAGTTGCTGTTTATTGTGTTGCGAGTTTAACGGTAAGGCCACATTTAAATAAGATTCTAATCCGGAATCCGCGACTTTACCACTAGATCACAGCCCAGTT
>JAGVSP010001776.1:0-36735 GCA_022494985.1 Micrasema minimum
TTTAAAACAATTAAAAATTTAAATGAAAATGTAAATCGACATATTTACTACTTTTTCTTTTCCTTATTCCTACCCAATGGTGCATAGGGCACGGCATTGGTACTCCAAATCCCTGAAATTTAATAATGTATTACATTAAGGCAAAATCATTATCTGTCTTACGCTTCAGAGCCTAATCACATAAATATGATTCCGCAAACTGCCTCCAAGCCAAGCGATAGGCTGCCACCCGCGCATCTTCACAAGTCAGAACCACGTCCCGCAGCTCTGACGCAAACTGCCAACGATTTTACAAATTTAAATACGTATTGGCAAATAACAGAGTATTATTGATATCTCAACAGAGACAGAGAAACTCTGGAAACGAATGTGGATTATCTAGGCGTTTACAGGGCTTATGACCTGTCATTGGCTGGGTTAAGTGGCCACTTGATGTATTACAACATTCCCCATTCCGCCCATCAGCTGATAACCATACATGACAAATTTCGGAACTTCTATTATCATGAATTATCCTGCCAAGTTTCACTTTACAAGTGATTTTCTCACTGGTGACATCTGTTGAGAAGATTGTTAAGCATTTTTGGCAATCAATCTTTATTGGTGTAGGTAAGGCTCATCCAAACTTAATTACTTACTAGAAGACGCCTGAAGATGTCTCTACAATTTTTATTTGCTTTATATTTTAACCAATAATATCAATATTAGCCCAGCATGGGTATAATCCAGTAATTTGTCTAGAAGGATTTGTACACATTCAACATAATGTTAAACAAAGTATTATTTCAAAAAATTGTTCTTCAAAATGAATGTTTTTGTCTCAAAACATTAAAATAAATATTATGTTCACGTGTTTTTTCAACTTTATTTGATTCCTTCGATTGATGAGTGGTGATTAAATCACAGCAAATAATTTACTGGTGTCCTTTGAATATTTATGACGAAAACGGGAAAAAAAATCTAAATAAACGTGATTTATATACGGTTCTACATACACGATTTCACAAAATATAACCGTGTTGGGTGATTACTCTTCAAATAATGATTATTCATATTTTACGATTTCCTTGTTACAATTTTGTATGAATATTACTAATGCAAAAAATGATAAATGCTGAAAAAATGAATTATTTGCATGATATATATTTTCGTATGATTCTAACCTAACCCAACCCTTGTGTATGGTAGTATAGCGTGGTGTTGGAAAAAGAAGGACGAAAGTAGACAGAATGCTGCTTTTATTTTTTTTGAATGAGAGTTACATTTATTTATTTTATACCTTGCTTATGATATTTGTACAAAGTTTATATTTCATTAAGTGGATTTTCTTTCATTGAGTGTTCTTAATTGAATATTCATATATTGTGTTGGGATCAGGCGGGATACATCTGGTGTGGACCAGAGGGAATTTCTCCGCATCGACCTGAATGCTGTTGAAATGCGATCTCACAGGCAAATGTGTGATAAAACTATGTATGTACAAAAATGTCGAAATCAGAGCAGAGTGCAAAGCTGAGATAAGCATTACCGACAAATTAAGAAAGAGTTTTTACGATGGTTTGGTCATGTCGAGCGAATAAGTGATGAAAGAACAACTAAAAAAAGATACATAATGCAAGTGTGCTTGCATGTAGAAGCTGGAGATGGCCCAGAAAGACATGGCATGATCACGTACTTGACAGTACATGTGAAAAGTCGGAATAATCGGCGTGTGTGCATGAGAACATGTATGAATGTAGAGAAAGCGAAGGAAGTGTGTCAGGACTAAGTGGAGTGGCATTATATCCTCTCTCCCTACCCCTACGGGAAAATGTATATGATACGTGGTAGTTAATTATTTTGTTTGATTTGTGTCAATTAAATTATGATCACTTTTAAAATTACTGCAAGCGTCTGTTAAAAAAATATTGAATGAACGAAAACACTATCATATTATATGTTATTATCATCTCATATCCGCTCCCTATGTGGAGTATATGGATTCCACAAACTTCCTACAAGCCAATCAGATTTTGAGAAACTGACCAAAGGAAACACTACAAAATCACTGAAGAAAAATAATAATTAAAAAATGAAACCAGCCTACCTAGTATGGGGTAGCTGGGATTTAAAAAAAATATCTGTCTTACCTCATAATCAATATGACGAAATAATAACAATCCTTGCATAATCGATGCGAAAGAAGTAGGTTTTGTTTTTTTCTGTGATTAATTTGTAAAAAGAAAACATATTTTATTGTATCTTAAATCCGTGTGTATTGTTATTGATAAGCAATTATTTATTTATTACTTTTTTTATTATAATGACAATCACAAAATACAAGCGGCCAAAATAAAATACTTTATAATATTGTATCTTTTAATGCGTAGTTTTTAGTTTATCTGTTCTGATTCCCTTTTTGATGTTTGGCTCTAAATATTTAACGACAAAAGTCCCTTATGGGTAAACTAATCTTTATGATAAATCTACCCCCATACATTTAGCAGAGTTTAGACGGGAACGTTGCGGTCACATTAAGCAATTTTAGGGTTAGAGAAAGAATTCAGAACATTTAAAAATTATAAAAATTTGCCACATACTCGGTATATTCTCACTTTGGCGTTCCTGCATTTTAGAAATCATCATATTCCTTACTAACCGCTTCCGAGCCATGGAATTGGCTGCCAGTTCCCATGCATCTTCACAAGTCAGGTTTACGTCCCGTAGTTCTGATGCAAACTGCCGAGGGATTGTCAACAATAGACGCCCAGGACGCCGAAAACCTACTACTACTACTCTCCCTTATCTGCACCCAATGCTGCATAGGGCACCGCATTGGTACACCAAGTGCAGTGAATCTTGATAATTTGTTACATGAAGGCATTTTATCAGTCTTACGCTCAAGCGCCAGTCCAAGGTACCACATATGAAATATTTTTATGTGAAAATCACATTAAAATAAATGTTTCGTATTGACCCCCGTTGGGAATCGAGCCCACAACATCATGCATGGCAGTCCAACTCGCGACCGCTACACCACGAGACGGGCAAGCTAGATAAAAAGCATCAAAATCGTAAAAAAAAAGAAACACAAGAAATGTAATTCTCATTTTTTAACGTAGGTACATAAATGATAAGGGATTAGCCACGTGTTTACACAATTCTTGTATAAACTCAATCTCGCTGTCGGTTTTTGGAATACAGTATTGGGCGTACTGATACATATGATAGTTTCACAACAATTTAATTTCCTTTCACAGTTATGAAGGCGCAGGCAAGGCAGAGTGCGGTGATGACGGATCGATCGTCAAATTTCGGAATGGAAATGGTCGTGAGAGGGTTAGATAAGGCTTTCGGCGGTCGATAGCGCTTCGGGATACCATGCATGCTTTGCGGGTTCGATTTCTGAGGGGGTTTAATATAAAATATTAATTTTATTGTGTTTTTTACATTAAAAATATCATATTTATGTTAAACCTTGTACTGCGCTGAAGCGTAAAAAAAATTATGAACATGTTTTAAATGTTTATTTATTTAATTAATATTATTACATTACGCATACATTCGCATTCCTCATCCATTATTTAGGCAATGTGTATGTGTGTATACATATATTTAATTTCAATTCTTATTATTTAAATCTCGTAATCATGCAAATTTATGTTCCGCATCTCATAATATTATATTCTGTATATTCTGTAACTTACATTGGTTTTGTTAATGAATATATTTAAAAAACTTACTATCCTATTATTTTATTACCGTTTTCTGAATTGGTAAATATAAATCTGCGCTACATTTTTAAAAAAATTAAAGAGACTTTTGCCAAAATTCTCAAGATAAAAATAAAACTTGTTCAAGAACTTAAAAACCTTTTTACAAAAAAATGCAAAGAAATATCTCACTGAACTATTTTGTATGCGTCTATTTGCAAATACCTGTTTTATCGGATTTTGGAACGCAATTTATGACGGAGAATGTTTTGAAAAAAATATTCACATTTAAAAACCTGTAAGAAAATCAACAGAATTTCTTCAAGATCTTCAAAATAATTGAGGCGCAAATAACGTTAACAACGTTTTCTAGATTTAAAAAAAAATCTATCTCTGTCTCTCGCTTATCCGCACCCAATGGTGCATAGGGCATAGCATTGATACACAAGTACAGCGAATCTTATTTTTATCTTTATTTAGATTCTTACATTTTATTATTTTCAGTAAATAAATCATGCAAGTAGGTAACCTTAATTTGTTTTTGTTTTGGAATAACCTATTTCGTATTTTCTCTGTAGAAATATTCAGTTTTCTGAAAGTATTTTGTATCTTGGGTATTTTCATATGAAGTTTTCTCCTGACATATGAATGAAATAAATAACACTATCATGATGGAGCATTCCTTGCAGAGGAGAGTATTATAAATCAGTGGAGATAAAAAAGAAATATACGGAAAAGTATTTTTTTTCGGCTGGTATTATAATATTATTATATTATGGCACCTAACCGGGGCCCAAAATAGCAGGCTTCTTAGTTTTGAGAATTGGTGTCTTAGAAGAATATTAGGTGTGCGGTGGTTTGACTTTGTGAGGAACACAGAGGTCAAGCAACGGACTCAGCAACCTTGGTATCTACTCTCATCTGGCGAAGGCGTTTCGGCTGGCTAGGCTATATACTACGTATGCCTCCCGATAGCCTTAAGAGCATACTCCACCAAGTGACTTGCAGCTGCTTTCCCATATTAACATATTCCTCAACTTTCTCTCTGGAATTTAACATTAGAGAAATATTTTTCTTCACACATTTTAGATATCAACCAGATGCGTGTTTGCATTGTCTTTTTTTTATATAATTTTTTTATATCCTTAAATAAATACAATATTAACTGATGATTCAGTTTGGAGCAAAGTAATTACTGCTGATTTTTTTATTTATATGACATTACTCGGTGGAATTCCATGATTAAATTTTTAATATATAACTAGTTAAAGTTAAATAAAAAATACTTGGTACACTTCCACTTTTATTTATTTTGACCAGTTAGCGCTTTCACCCTGTAACGGCATCTTCAGACTGGTAACATGTTGTACAAGACAAAAGTATAAATAGCAGTTTTTACAAAATAAATTTAGATACTTTTGTATTTTTGTATTTCGTCTCTTCTTTCTCTCATATTGTCTTTTTCCAACTCATGTGTTTGGCATCTAAATTTATTTTGTAAAAACTGCTATTTATACTTTTGTCTTGTACAACACGTTACCAGTCTGAAGATGCCCGTTACAGGGTGAAAGCGCTAACTGGTCAAAATAAATAAAAGTGGAAGTGTACCAAGTATTTTTATTTAACTTTAATTAGTTATATATTAAAAATTTACTGCTGATTTTGTTATTTATTAATTAGGTTACGAATTCTAATTGCTAAATTATTGAGATTTAACCATTAAATTGACCATGATATTTAGCACCTAACACGTCGATACCTTTCTATTTCAATTATTTGTATGACCACTATTGATTTTTCATCTGACAAACCTACTCCATAGACAAACCTTCGCACCTTAGTCAGAAAGAAAATACTTCTATTGCGTTAGCAAAAAGTTTCGATCACAGACAACCCCTCTACTTTCCTGTCCAACTGTAAACAGACGCCGCCACTGTGGCGCCGGGACGCGTCATAACATCCCTTGTTGTATACGTTTACTAGTAGGTAGAAACTACCCCCAAATAGCGACGCATCGCAATCTCCTGATTACGTGTGGTACTCAAACATTCAATAATTTTGTTTTTTTTTACAAATACTTTTTTTGCACCAGCTGATTTTATTAAGAGCTTAAATTATTCCTATTATTAGTTGCGGTAAACAAAAAGTTTAATCACTCGTCATATCTAATCTTTTGATTTAAATCCTGCCTTACCTGTTTTCTTCGTTCTGGTAGATTTATTTCAGATTTTTTTAAATTTCTTCAATATTCAATATAAAAGATATCTTAAGAATGCAAATTGATTTGTGTATTTAGCAAGGGTCATCATTCGTATCCGAATTACGTTATAAGCATTTTTCAAATTTATTACACAAACAAAACATATTTATATAAAAACAGTCTCTAATTAAAAAGCAGTCAATAAATATGTTCTAGGATACAAAACGGATGTCAAAGAATACCCCTTAGGGAGTCAACATGAAATTTTATTTCATGTGTGATGCCTTGGACTGGTTCTGAAGCGTAAGACTGATTATCTTACCTTACACTGCAATTAGTTGTAGTAGGATACGTAATTAGGTATCTTATAAACAACTCTTTTTAGTAAGTCATGTCTAGTGAATAAATTAAGCTGCATTTTACTCTAAAAAAATTCATTTTCCATTTCCGCACCTGATCGTGTATAAGGCACTAGATTGGTACACCTATTGCAGTTTATAAAAACACTCGACAATTTCATTGATTTTTACATGGAATTTCACACCAACTATTATGGTTAAAGCCTCCTATCCTATTCTATCCTTATCCAATGACCCTAACCCAAATCCTCAATGACAAAAGTTCAATCAGTTGGCGCTTAAGGATGACAAATAAGAAAAGGTACATTTGGCTTGCGTATCTAAGCAAGAGATACATCTTAAACCACTTTGTATTTATCCCTTGACCAGATAATTTATTCCCTTAATCCGGTATTGACATTTTCTTCCCATATTTACAGCCAGAGTTTTGTCAATCCCTGGAGATTTATGTTTTATAAATGAGAGCAGATAAATCAGACTATATGTGGAAAGGTGGGTTTCACTTTATTTTTATATTTACGCTGAAATTTCCATGAAAAATACTTATATCAATCAAAAAAAACTCTGAATTGTATTTTAACCACCGTTTTTATATGTTTGTAATATGTCAATGGATCTCAGTTGAATTCCTGTTATTAATCAAGTGCTTCTACATATATAATTATTTTTGCTTTGACCATAATCAAAATAAAAGACTTTTATATCCCAGGTTCAAATAATGCAGTGAATAATTATTTTCTGACCAAATTTTCTAAATCGGTAATGGTCAAATAAATAATGTCACTTTTCGAACTAATCATCACGCGCTTTCCAAAGAATGAAAGGTATTGTTGTGTATTATTTATACATATATAAATAACATATTATCTTTGCACAAAGTTCTTTTCTTCTCTTAAGATAGATCTAAGGTTATATACGCGACCAAATGCTTTCATTACCTCTATCACTGTCTCGGCTCTAAAATTGTCATAAACACATTCACCCCAACCTCTTCAAGGAGCTGGCCCAAATTAACAGCGATAGGGTTATTAATAGTTCTACCCATTTTTTAGTCGTTAGTTGCAACTAACTCCCGGCCGCCTCCTGGCAACCGCGCCCTGAGAAGACGTGGCAGCAACTCCGACTGAAGAGAAGGAGAGGGTTGAATAAATGTATAATTTAAACCCTTTTCTTATATTTATTGTAAAAACAATTCAATATGGAATATTGTTGAAAACTTGAGATTTATCCGCCGCGTTTCCTGTACATGAAGCAGGAAAGCGAAAATTGAATCAAGAATCAAATATCTTAAGTTCAATAACTTGTTTACGTGAAGAAAAGTTTACAAACCTCTTATTACAAAGTTGCGGTCCATTGTGAGTCAGTGTATTGTGAGTCATCCTAACTAGAAAATCTTGGCGTCTATTTTCTTGGTAAATTGTAGAAATGTTTTATTCAACTGTTCGGCGCCTTTTCAGCTGAATACATTACTATTATTCCTTCGGATGGAAGAGTACTTGCTCCTTTACTGATTCAGTGATGTTCATTTTTATTGCATGTGGGAAATGCAGACGTTTGCAGTAAATCTGTAGTCTTTTTATTCTCTAATTAATTGCGGCAATTTTTTTCTGTTTCACAATTTTCAAGAATCGCTGAGTTATTTTAGGAAAAAAAAATGAAATTAAGAATTGTATTTAACAAAATAGTAAAAAAGAAAATGAATTGTTTCTTTGTTTATCTACTTTTCCGTAATATCATAAACTTAATATTACGTTGTTTTGTAACTTTACGATAGATAAATTTGTTTTTATATGTTTTTTTCTAAGAATAACGTAAATGCTGATATAATATACTTTACTCGCAGATTATTTTTTGTTTTCTTCTCTAAAGGACACTCAAATTTTATTATGCGAAGATAAAAGAATTTCCTGTTACCAAAGTTGATGAAATATTATATTAAATTAAATCTGATATTTTTTGATTATTGTATTCTTAGATTTAGTATTGTTTACTTTTTAAAGTTTTGTTTCACTTAGCTTTTTTCTAATACGTTTTAAGCATTCTTGAATTTATTGATATTTGTGGTCATCAATAAAGTACGTATTTAAACCACAAAAGAGGCTCCTGGCATTAAAATCCAATTTTTTAAATGTTTTTTGATTAAACAAAATATTATTTTCAATAAATTTTACAATTTTATACTAATATCAAACATAAATAATGAACTGTATCACTTCATCAAAATGGCACTATATAAAATAATCATGTTGAAATTTAGCTTTTTTATTTATTTATTTTTTTTTCATATCCAGTGAAACAGGTACCTAATGTAAAAAATGATATTTCATTAAAAATATCAAAAAAAAATTAAGGTCTGAAAGAGATAGTCGACGGTAATGCAACTTACGTAAAACGTTATACAAGATCGTAATGCTGGAAAAACTGATTGAATAATTAAATGTTGAAAGATTCATCATTTTATCTCAAAATTAATTTTTATAAATTACTCTTTTATTCATAAGTACCGCGACCCTTTGTTATTATATCTCAGTGCACTTTGAAAATGAATTTCCTAATTTCTGATGCAGCATCACCCAAATGCACAAGTTCGTCGATACGGAGAGGGGTGGAAATAACTTTAGGGTGAAATAAACAGAATTTAGGGGAAGAAGCAATGGTGGATTGCTGTTACTAAGATGTTTCAATATAACTTTCTAAACTTTTAACGCAAATGTTTGAGTTATGAATCACAAAGTTATAAAATGTTATTTCCCGAGTGATAAATTAGATTTCGTATTTTTTATTGCTACGTATTTTTCTTCACTACTTAAAAAAAAGACGTTAAGGCTCCACCGTAAGCCAGCGTTAGAAATTTAGGTATTTTCAAAATGATATTTCGGATTAGTTGATAGCCACAAAGCTTCGAAAAAATCATGACAAATACTTCAAACTATGTTTCAAGGAAATGCGTTGCCGGTTTTCGCATAATTAAAGGTGACAGAAAAATAACAAAAAAATACTTATTAAAGGCCAAATAAAATTATAGGAATTTAGCGTGCCAGTTACAATTATAATAAGCTTAATTTTCCGTAAAAAAAAAATTAAAATCTCATTTTGTGGCCACATTTTGCTCACGTTGTCCCGTGTTATAAGGATAGGGCTAAACGCGATATTTTTCCAGATTTTGTACGCCTCTTAAAGCACGTAACTATATTTTGTTCTTGTATTTTTTTATTCAGCTATGTGCTTGCCTATTTTACATCAGGCATCAGGTTCTCGGCGTCCTGGTGGTCCACTGTTGACAATTCGTCGGCAGTTTTTGCGTCTGAGCTGCGGAACGTGGACTTGACTTGGAAGGATGCACAAGAGCTGGCAGCCGATCGCTTGGTCTGGAGGCAGTTTGTGGATTCCATATGCTCCATTATTTTTACATGTTTCCTCCAACGTTACTGTGTACGAGTATTTTGCCAAAAACCAAATCTTGAAAAAAGGAAGACGACGAACTACAACATTTAAAGATCAATATTATTCAAAGAATAAATTATAAATACCTATATTGTTACGGAAAAAAAAATGATTTTTCATCAATCAATCAATTTAAGCAATCATCACCTTACTTAGATCTTTGAAATTTTACAGTTAAAAATCATACTCGAGCACTAGTTTTCGAAACCACATAACATATCAAGAATTTATTTACAATAACTATAAATCTATTTAAGCAATACTGCTTTAAAAATACAACACTTCATTTGGGAATACGTTTTATAAATAAATCAAATTCTTTACGTGAACTTTCTCTTCTAGATTATAAATTCTTCTTCATACATTTTATAGTGTTTACCGTCTGCAGTACTTGCGATCACAATCCTTTTCCCATTTTTCGGTCGTTCACTTTGTATGACTCATCTTCTAAGATTATTGATCTCGTGAAAATACATACTTTTCTCATATCTACGCATCAAGATCACATTTTCACGAAAAATAAGGAAAAGAACACGTTTTCAGCATAAATAAAAAGTGTATTACTTTTTCATTGCAAACGAACGTGTTTTGCTATCGGAAAATTCACTACTTTGAGCTTTTTTTTTATCAACATGTGGCGTTAGATTTTCGACAGATAAATTATCTTGCTTTATGGCACTATTTTATTTCAGCGTTTTTTTAATTTTTATTTATTTTTTTATTATTCATTGAAACAACATCAAAGAACGTATTACAAAATTGGTCTTAAGTCTCTGCTTTACTTGTAGGCAATATGACAGGCTTCCTGAGTGAATTAGAAGATCTAATAATGTGGCTGACAGCCAAGCAGTATTTTCTTAGGCAGTATGTGGAAAGTAATAATTATAAGTGTATTTGTGATTTTAAATTTCCTTGTTAAAATATTGTTGTGTTTATGTAATTGTGTGCTCTGTCGTGAATATGTTATCATAAATGTAATTGTATTAAGGTCCACAATGAGTTATATGTTACTCATGGGAAATACATGAAATAAATGTATTTGATATAAATATTTTTTTTAAATCCAAAATCACACTTGATAAAACTTAATACATTTGATAAAACAGGAATAGAAAGCAGTTTTTTTTTGCTCACAATACATATTTTATTTAGGTATAATTTTAATGAATAAATCGGAATCTTTCTAAATATTTGGATTTATTGTCCGACCAATATTTTACAATTGATTTATTTAAACAAAGCTGAGGCTTTTTTGTGCAGAAAGGATCTGCTTGAATAGAATAGTCGCTGTTCATGGAAGACTGTCTGCCAGGATAGTAGGCAGTGAAAAAAGCTTCTAGGTGTTCTTCAAAGGGACATACCTAGGTAAAACAGGTAGAAATAGAGCATTCTTCACCAAAATACTAAATTACTCCTTTTTTTCTTTAAAAGACAAAAACTTGTAAAAATGACTTCAAGAATAGAGAAATATCACGTTCAAGAACCAATGAAAATATGTTAAATTGATAAAAAATATTGATATTAATATCAAAATCAATTACAATGTTTTCATTCATAATAATTTTAAAAACAAAATTGTTTCAAAACTCCCGTTTACGAAAACGCAACACTATTTTTCGTGGCCTCTGTGACGTCATATTTCGGTCTTGCTTCTATGTTTCACATTTCATAGTAAATAAAGGTCAATGTCTACATGAATAGTGACGTAAACGATATAGCCAAGAAACTCTATAATAATTTTTATCCCACTAAAAAATACGAAAAAGAAAATTTTTACAGGAAAGTATTTTTTTAATATTTTTAAAATTAAAAAACATGATTTTTCGCTATTGAAATGATGTTAAAAGAAAAGCTGTAAAGTTATGATATTGAAATTTAAAATAAATTAAAATATAAATAAATATTTAAAGGTCTAAAGGGAAAACTATGTTCACGGGCGGCGAGCAAAAACAGCGACCGGAGAAAAATCTAATATATTTATACTCGGATTTTGAATGTATAAATACATTGGATTGTGCGCTCCACCCAATCTGTTCTGTTTCCGCTCAACATCCTTGAACGTGGCTTACCCATAACTGAAGAGAGGTAGTTAATCTAAATATGACATTTATTTCAAAAATATTTACCTAATACGTTAATGTACAAGTAATATTATAAGTTATATAATATATATTATATAATATGTTGGTTGAAAGAGTTTATAGAAATTCACAAGACATACATTGTATACCCACGAACAGGTTAGGTCTTTGTGGGATTTTTGTTTATTTTTGACGTGATAACTTCTAATAAATCGATGAACGCCGGCTGCACACACGAAAAAGCATGACTCATTGTCACGTTCCGCCTGAGCCGAGTGTGCAAGCGAGAGCGCGGAACAAGTGATAGAGAGGCACGATCGGCCTAAGCGTTCGGTTTGTGACGCATCTATCTCTTCCACTCCATCGGCCGATGCGTCCGAGTAGGAGGGAGACAGCAGCAGCACACAAGCTACAAAGTGAAAGTGAAATTAATTTCTCGCACTCGTTAACGAGTGCAAAAAAAATGTTAAAATTGCAATTTTCAATTAACTCCTGCTTTGTATTATACAAAATAATGATAATTCAGTAATAATAATTTTAATTTAATTTATAAAAGTATGCTATTTTTCATCAATGTTTTCTTATGACGTTATCACGTATAATTATCGTCCGCAAACCGACTTTACAGACAACCAAAAGTTTTTTGATATGTATCTGTGTATTTAATATGTGTGTATTTTGAGTTTCATTAAAAAAATTCAGTATTTAATCCCACTCGAAAGAAAATCTCATAATGTTTAATATTGTCATTCATAATATCATAATTTTCTGTTATTTTTCCGTGTATTCTCTACAGACGCGTCTCATTCCTTAAGAATGACTTAATATATATTTTCAAATAAATGAAAATACAAATAAATTATCCTGTTTATAAATTCTTGTAATTTCGTTATCCTGTTACTTTAATTCTAAATTCCCAAGGACTCGGTTATTTCAGAGCCTCAAAAATAACTTAGTAAGATTATGATCACTTCCAGAATTTTCGTTAGTAATATATTCAAGCCGTCAGGTAAGGACTCCTGAATCTGTGATTAAGGAGGGCCATTATCCATTACGAGTCCTTTGGGAATGTCATTAAAAGCATGGACGAACCCTCATTTCATCTCTTTTTACCCATTTCTCCTAAATAATATATTATTTTAAAGAAAACAGGATTATACGCCGACACGCACTCTGTGTAAGGCAGATAAAATAAAAACAGAAAGGATGATTAGTACCTATTTTAACCTACCGAAAAGTAATTAGATACAAACTAGTAATTTATTATTCGGTCGTGTTTTTATAAAATTACTCAAATTGAAAGATTATAAAGTCATCTTAAACATTTTCCAATTTGTAATTTGGATTAAATTTGCAATAAACCACTAATCAACTTACTACTAATTAACTTTTCTATTAATTTAGAAAGTTTCAAGATTTTATGCAAGATAACCCAACGATATAAAAGACACTTTACATGCATTGACATTTAATATATATTATACGTCAGATGAAGCTGTCTCGTCATGCAATGGCTAAGACGCTGGACTCGTAACACTTGTGTCCGAGTTCTGGGTTCGATTGCCGTTGAAATCACAAAAGCAAAATATGAATATTACCAGACATTATATTTTGTAAGTCGTATTCCTAAGCTACTGGGCCTTCCAGCCTGTGCAGGTGGGTTTTTATTTATTTATTTACGGACAAAGTCCATTATAAACATTAAATATACGTGTTTTTTTTACAAAAATAAAAAAAATAACGAAGACAGAGATAAATAGTCAAGGCATGGAACGAGATTTTTTTTTAAATTAAATTAAATGCAACAATCGACATATTCTTGAATTAATTAACTACTCGTCCAGTATAATTTATTTCGATCGAACACCAAAAGCTCCCACTTAGGTTAAGCTTCTGTTATAATCCGGAGACCTCTAATAAAATAGCCACCATAAACCACCCTCTCAACACAATTGTCCCTGGATATAGAATATCTTTATCTACTGTGATTTCTTTATTATGGTATAAAACAGCATTAGATGCGAGGGAATGACTAATTTGTCAAACGATCCTGGCGTTTTATGAGAAGCAGCGCGCGCGTATAATTTCAGGATTAACTTACCCTTAAGGCTGTTAAAGTTTTCTTTTTACGTTTTCATCTGCGCTTTTGGTCATAATTCTATGGCACGAGGGTAAAGAGGCGCATGTTTGTAAATTTAGAGAAAACATTTTACTAACGAAAGGTACATTATGATAACTGGATTTTCCAAAATTTATCCTTCACATTACAATAATGAGTTTATATGTTGAATTTTAGGTGATACTTAGTCTTAAAGTTCTGCTGATTTTTAAAAATTAATTTTGTTCTTATTTTTTATCAAAATACACGTCAAAACAGGTTTATTATTTCCATGTCTTATCTTGCTAGACTTTGGCTAATTAATCAGACAGAAATAAAGATTAATCAAATTTCATGTGGCAGCTGCATTTTTATCATTTTCAGCTGGAAAAAGTGAACTTCTTTTTGGGAATGCCTTTTTTTGGTACTGAATATACGTTAATGTTTAAAAGTGATTCTTTACATCTTATGCATGTCATACACTGTAAATCTAAAAACAAATCATCATCATCATCATCATACATCCGCTCCCTGTGGAGCATAAAGTCCAAAAACAAATCATGTCCCGCAGCTCATCATCATCATCATACTGCAAATCTTTTTTCAGTCCAGCTCAACTCCCTATGTCAACAAGCTAAACCGCATTTTATGGATTGTTAGTGTGATAAAAATACGGATGAAATTTACGATAATGTACGCGAACAAATGCTTTCCCACCGTCTCGGCTTATGCCAATTGTCAGTTTCCATGTCACCCAAACCAACCAGCCCTCTGACGCAAACTGCCGACGAATTGTAATAGTGGACGACCAGGACGCCGAGAACCTGATGCCTTGTCAAATAGGCAAGCAAGGTTAAGGCTCTCAGGAGGCATACGTAGAATATGGCCTAGCCAGCCAAAACGCCTTCGCCGGATGACAGTAGATACCAAGGGATGCCGTTGCCTCTCCTCTGTGTTCCTTACGTCGAACCACCGCACACCTAAAATTATTCTAAGACACCTATTCTCAAAACTCAGAAGTCTGCTGTCTTGGGCCCTGGTTAGGTGCCATGATTCGCAGCCATAGAGGAGAACAGGTGTGATGCAGGAGTTATAAAGGCGGCATTTTGTTTTAACCGAGTAAAAACAAATAATTATTTTAAACAATGGACTTCTGATTCTTTTTCTAATTCTGATTCTAATGATGACACTGGACCATTTACGGGTACTACGTGTCTCCTGAGAGTTATAAACATACTGGCCATCAGAGGTTCCAGGAGCGTCTAGGACGTCCTCTGCTGACAATCACAGCTACGTGTCGCGGACCTAACGAAGGCAGATTAAAGAATCCACATGCTCCACATTGGCAGCAGATACAGATTGATGGTGATGATAAATATTGAGGAAGAAATTTTTCTAATTTTATTTAGTTTTTACAACCGTAATTTTTGATAAAAAATTTACAAACTAATACGGAATAGATCTAATTAAAATTTGTGTAAAGTTTGAACTACTTTATAGAATAAAGTTGTAATTTTGTTGACCCAATAAGATTTCGTCTTGAGAACCTTACCCACCCTGGGTCTGAATGCAAATTATTTAAGGCAATTACTTCGTTTTACGATGACTGAATTCAATTTTTAAGTCGAGTCGTAAACTTCGAGCTATATTTTTTACGATTGAGGTGGATTCAACAGAATACTGCTTTTTGCTTGTTAACAGAAAACCATTTTAAAGTTTTAATAATGTTTTGTAATTTCCAACAGGTCGTTAAAACGTTACTCAATAAGAATTTTCATAATTAAGTTGGCGAAATATTAAAACCTTGGAGGAATCACTATAATAATAATAAGTTTAAACAAGTCGCGCAACATTTAAATCTTGTTTTTTTCAAATGTTTTGTTTTATTAAACGGGTTACGGACGCAACAACCTCAAGAGCAACTTATGATGATGTAACTGTCGGTGTCGTCAAGATAAACGATGAAACAAATATACAATTTAAAATCCAATTAAAAAGTCCACATTCAATTTAATGAAAACCCTGAAAAATTGCGATATCATAAAAATTGAGAGGGTGTAGCCGATTGGAAAATAAAAATCTAACTAAATAACAGTTCTGAATAAAAATCACAAGGAATCTGCTGTAAATAAAATTATTATTCTTACAAATTATTAATTAAATACAGATTTTTATAAAATGTATTAAATAATAATATAAATTACTGATTATTCTATCTCATTGCTTGAACTCCTTTAAAATTGAGAATGTTTACAGTTAAAAAACTAAATATTACATACACAGTAAATAATCACATTTCTGAACAACATTTTGAATGAATACAAATACTTGTAGACAAATTACTGGATTATACCCATGCTGGGCAGATATCAGATATTATTGATATCTCAACAGAGACAGAGAAGCTCTGGAAACGAATCTGGGTTATCTAGGCGTTTACAGGGCTTATGACCTGTCATTGGCTGGGTTAAGTGGCCACTTGATAAACGTAAACGCCTAGATAACTCACATTCGTTTCCAGAGCTTTTCTGTCTCTGTTGAGATATCAATAATATCTAATCACATTTCTAATTACCCTCCATAACAATTTTTGGGTTTCTTACAAAACGTTTTAAAAATTTTCCTCCATTTTCTTCCCTCTAGTCCCTAATTCTTTTTTTTTTTTAAATAATATCAACACTTTTCAACAGCCGGGTTTTAAACCAAGCGGTCTTGTGAATGAAAAGAGTTGGACTCGTAATGCACTGAAACTGAAGATGTAATTTCAGGAACCCATTTAACGGGCTAGCAATTTTTCAGGGACTATGACGTCATGCATGCTATAACCTTGTTAGTTCGGTATACGGCAGCTTTGCCATAAACCAACAACGTTAAACTTACGTTTTTATATTGTGTAATACAGTTTTTTAACAGTGCCCCTATTTCATTTATATTTTAAGCTAAAATGAGGCATCAAAATATAAGAAGAGTTTACGACATTTTTGATCAAATATTAATGGGTAAAAGAATTTAAACCGGGTGGTGTTCTAGTGGTAGATTTCAGGACTAGAATCCGGATTAGAATCTCTAGCTTCGAATCTCACTTCGGCACAACTTGTTTCCTGCTTTCTGGCACAGTTATTTCCGACTTTTTGAAAGCAGCCCCAAAATCGAAATATTTAAATATTTTAGAAGAACTCAAATGATTCTCGAAACTCAGCCATTATTTGTCGGTAATTTTTTTGTATATTTAGTTTGAAAGCATATTTTTTTATTAAATATTTAATTGAAATGTATTTAAGTAATGAAAATACACTGCCTCGCGCCCGGTGTAACTTCAACGTATGCACCAATAGTTGCTAATAATTTAATAAATTAATTAATTTATTATTTTATTGTTTCAACACTAAAATAACCTGATGAGCATTTTTTTTAGAACATGAAAAAACGCAAGCAAGAAATTATCTTGGATGGTTATTTCATTGATTTATTTAATTAGTTTATTTATTTCCTATATTTCATAAATTTATTTCATTCATACATTTCAATTTATTTTTTCTTTGCAACACTCCAGTCGGCACTTAAGACTTTCAAAGTTGTATACATAAATCATGAATGTCCGAAGTGAGGAACAAAGAGTACCAAGTCACACTTTTATATATTCCGCGGAGAAATCCGAGTGGAAACTGAAGTAGAAACCAAGTTTCAGGAAATAAACAAACCCCCAGTCGGGGGTGGAATCGTGACAATAAATTCAAATCGCTTCAAAACTTGCCAGGAACTCCAGGGGTCCAAAATGCAGATAAAAAAGACTCAATTTATTCAAAAACGTGTTTTAAGAAGCCCCTATGAACAGTCACACATTTTCTTAAAACCAACTTGCCTAATAACAAATAATAACATTTAAAAATACCCAGAGATGAGAAAAATCATGAAAAAATCCAGAACTATAATTCTGCAAGTTTAGCGTATTTCTAATTTCACAATAGGAAGATATGATGAATACAAATACAGTTATTATTGATTTGTCAACAGAGACAGAGAAACTCTGGAAACGAATGTGGATTATCTAGGCGTTTACAGGGCTTATGACCTGTCATTGGCTGGGTTAAGTGGCCACTTGATGTACTACAACATTCCCTATTCCGCCTATCATCTGACAACCATATATGACAAATTTTTGAATCTTCTAAATATGTTTAGTTTGTACAGAAGTATCCACATTTGAGTTGGTTCTTCGACAGATTTTTCAAAAATTCCAAAATTTTTTCATATGTGGTTGTCATATGATAGGCCAAAAAAAGATAAAAGAAGAACAGGGTTTGGACTGGAAGAACGGATGTTGATGAGGTACGAGGTACGAGTTAACGCTACCGGCTGAGCGAAGCGGTTTTTCGAGACTGACTCGTCGAGAAATGACGTGTGACAATTTGGAACGGGTGAAGGAAGGGAATAAATTTTGGAATGAAAAGGAGTCGAAACTACAAAGCACCAGAGAGTGTCATCACCAAAGCCAAACCACTTTGAATTCTCTATTTTGTATAGTTTCATCGTTAAAATTGTATGCCATGCATTTTTTTCACAATCAATCGATATTAATTTCTGATAGTGCGACACTCCTGCTTTTGGGAATGAATAAAAGTCCTGCTTTGATTGCATATTTAGATGCAACGGACGGAAATGACCATAATACCAAACTGAATGCTTTCCTAAGAACTTTTGTTATAAAGTAGATCTTTGTGCACCATATAAAACCATAATAAAATCTACTATTTCATTTTATTACTGATGAAAACTTGCCAATGGAAAATAAAGCCATACGAATAAATTAATTTTATTTAATCAACTTTAGGATTTTTGATATTTAATTATTTTTAATTCATTAATTAACCAAACTGTTTCAGGATTAAAGTAAAATAATTGTGACAAGAAATTTAAATCTCATTTCTTTGCTTACAAGTAGTTTCCATTATTAATTATTAATTTATACTGAATTTTTAAACCAGATAACTAAGTTACAAACGGAACATGGGACATACTCATATACTAACTAAAACATTACGTCATTTCTTTGAAACGAAAGGCAGATAGGATAGAACGCCCCACCACTCTGACCTGGCACCCTTCTCTTGCTTCCTCCACTTTCATACATCTTCTCGTGCATGCACTTCGATTATTCCCATTATTCCCTTCATAAGCAAGACAAAATTGAGGACATTATGTTATATAAAATATATTTTAAAACCCATTTTTTTTTAATAAAAATAAACCGTTTAGTTTTTTCAATTAGGCAGCTATATTTAAAATCATTTGAAATTAGTTCGAAAAGTTAATTGAATTTACTAAGATTATCAAAAGATAATTCATTAGTAAATTTTAAAGCTTGATTAATGTTTATTTTGTACAGAACATTGATAAAGGTTCTACGGCGAACTTGATTATCCCAAGAAAATTATTTAAACTTAGTTATGTAATTAGTAATTTATTATTTTGGAGGTAACCTTAATGAAATCAAACTGAAACAGACAGACAGCTTACAGACTATTCATAAAAGGTATCGAAATTATATTTTCCTTTGAAATTCTGAGAAAATACTATCTACTGAAAATGTTACTTTAAATAATCTTAAAATATCCACGAAATATTAATCAGACGTTTTGTTAAAACCCTCTGAAACTCTCTTATGAAATATAATTTCTTTGAAAATTACAATTTAAGACACTTAAATTTATTGTGAAATGTGTATTTTTATACGTAATAGTTTTTTTATTAATACGTGTAGTGTAAAGTTTTAAGTTTCCCAATAATTTTATGTAGGCTTGTTTATATTTAATGATAAAAACATTCTTGTTCTATCCAAATAAATCTTCAAAAGATCCTTAAATACATATTCAAAACATACCAATGATATTATAGTTGATTTTTAACGTTTTATAATAGACAGTTTTATGATCCTAGGCACGTAGTCAAATATGAAATATTACATTTTATAACTGCAACCTACAATACTTAGAAATACAGTCACGTTGTATTCTGATCCTGCAAATCATGTATTTCATTGTATTCTCCTGAACTCTTCCGTGAATAGTCTGTAGATATTCGTACATCGTGTTTTATTAAACATAATGTCTTGAAGTTTCAAATATTACATTGCAGTATTCTCATTTTATATTTGCGCTGGATAAAAGAAGTATTTGCGAAATACGTTGATGAAATGTTTTATTAATATACAGAAAAGAAAGTTCGCTAATGGTTCAGGGGATATCCAACTTTGTACCTGCATGTCAGCGTGAACGTGATGTATTGTAAAAAGGCTAGGTAAGGCTCTAGGGCGTCTAGGGAGACATACATAAATAGTTTACATACTATGGCCCAGCCAGCCGAAACGCCGGATGAAAATTGACACCAAATGTTACTTACTGTAAATAACATTATACTATAAAGTTCCTTTTATTTAAATTATAATTTAACTAGGCTAAGTACTACTTATCATTTAAATGAAGTCTAGAACATTCTACTACATTTTCACGTTTTCAGGTTTCGTGTGAAATATTTTCAAACTGTGCCGAATTATGCTGAGTTTGACTGAGTTTGGCCGAGTCAGGGTCGGAACAAGACGAAAATGAAATATAAATCTCACTTGTATCATGTTAGGCTGTGATGGATGCTGCTCTCAAAATAAGAAAAATATTTAATAATCCAGAGGTAAAGGACATTGGCGTTCTATCCTCTCTGCCTACCCCTTCGGGGAAATGGCCGTGATATGAGTCTTGTCGTTTTAGTTCGGCAGCGTTCGGCGGAGGTCGGTCGATTTGCTCCGTCCCCCGCGACACGCGCGTGGCGTATTACTTCCGCCACAGTTTCATAACACCACTTATTATCGAATTCCAGCATACACTCCCACTTTTAAACGTGTGTGACGTAGATGTCAAGTTGATGACGTAAATGCCAACTAATGACGTAGTGAGTAACGTAGTGGGTCAATAGCTGTCACTAGGCACACACTAGGCAAGGTAGTATTTTTCAAGTATGGAATGTCACTTCTCTGAAAATCTTTTAATATAAATACCTACGAAAATTGGTATTTGTTTGTCGATGGTACATACCTACGTATAATTCGTAATATTGTACTACCAAATATGTACCTGCACTTTTTATTGTTTTCATTATTATTCCCTTATTCCTCAATGGTCCATAAGTAATATTTACACCATTGCATGTATTTTGATCATTTTATTACATTAGGCTATTTAACGTAAGAAGAGTCGCTCAATCTACAATCAACAGTATCATATTATGTATTAGATTGTAGAAAAAACAGTTATATTATAGCTGTTTTGCTTGTTCCTACGTACATTTTAATATGATACAGCATCATTGTTTATTTTATCTTTTTCTATAAGTTAATTCAAATCATTTGAAAATGTAATTCGTACGGACTCCACATTTTATTTCTGAATTTACAATTTTACCGTCATTTTATATAATTCACCACTATGGAATTTGCATAGATATGAAAAGATTATTATTGGTGCTAGACTAACTTAACCCTTTTTCTGCAAACTCCTAATAATTTATTCACATTTTATTTTGAAACGAGCGGATTTTTTATAATTAATTTTTTTAAATAGCTTTGATTTATAAAGCGCTATGTTTGCGATAAATCTCCTCAAGAGCACTCCTAGATCACAACACGTCCAACCGTTACCAAACTTATGGGCGGTTGGGACTCTATTCTAGCTTTATACAGTTTAAACAGACTTTAATACATGATATAAAAAATTTAAAATATTTACATAGATTAATGTTAAGGCTAAGTGATATTAAAGTTAAGTAAATTATTGCAAATATGCAAAAGAAGCCGTTTTTAGAACAAAGGATGAAGTCGCAAATTAAGTTGATTCATTTAGCTGTGGAATATCTGTGGAAGGGATGGGGTTAAGGCTTCACTTTATGAATACGATGTCCTATAAAAGTGGGAAATTTTATTTTCGTTTTTATTCCCGTCCACGGGACATAACTAAGTAGGGGAGAGAAATTTAAATATACTTAGGACGATTACGTTACAGTCACTTGGTTCTCTTCGCCAAACTTTACTTTGTTCGAGTAAAGAATATCCCTTATACAAATTCTTCTGCATTTCTATGCGATAAAAATACATTTCCAGGACATTGCCTGTCTGGTTTGGATCTATTAAGCTTTTATGTGTATTGCGTAGATTAACATAATGGTAGATAATAATCGCAGGTTCCGCAGTGACAAGTATTTAAGGTTCTGAATTAGTTTTGAACTCATCTTTGTTTTATCGGCCCCCGCTCCGTAGGTAGTGGCTAAGACGCTGGACTCACGATGCGGAAGTCCTAAACTTCGGGTTCGATTCCCAGTGAGAACATAAAAAAACAAAATAATTCCTGAATTGAAAAAAATTGTACCTCATCTCTGTAGGGATATAAAAAATGAATATATAACTACTCCCTTGGGTTTAAAATCCAAATTTGTGTACAAGTATTTGAACACGCCCAAAATGTTGTATAACATTAATAATTCTTTTCCTGGGTGTTACTGACGCTGTTCCCTTCTGTCATTGGGCCTCCTGGCCTGTTGAGGTGGTTAAATAAAAAAACAACAACTTGAAAATTATTAAATAAAATCCATTTTGCCAGAAAAACCTTTCCGATCAGTCAAAATAGACATTTTAAATATTTTATCATCAGGTATCAGGTTCTCGGCGTCCTGGTCGTCCGCTGTTGACAATTCGTCGGCAGTTTGCGCATGAGCTGCGGGACGTGGACTTGACTTGAGAGGATGCACGGGAGCTGGCGGCCGATCGCTTGGCCTGGAGGCAGTTTGTGGATTCCATATGATCCACAGAGAGTGGATATGGTATGATGATGATGATGATGATGACATAGTAAGATGCTCAAAATAAGCAGTCGTTTGCGTATACGTATCATCAGACTAATATAATAGATTTCTTCCATATTTAATACATCCATCAAAACAACTGCCTTAGTAACACATCGCTTTGTATAAATACAAAATTTAACAATGAACCTGCTTTAATTTTTTTTAAACAATTTTTGATTATTTTTTATATTTTTCTTTTCTTATTCAAAAGCGGCATTTTTTTCAAACTACAAACAAATATTTCAATTCCTGTCAAGAACTTCATTTGGAAACTACATGAATATTTTATAAGTAATACGCTTTCCCTTGAAACACACAAAGTTCCCGCCACTAAAATCTTGATATAAAAAGATTAGTGCTCCTTCTAATGCCTCAACATAAATTCAAGTCCGATAAACCAACTAATCCATTTGTTGGTGCACCTCGAGACATTACAACACGAAATGTCAGTTAGGAAATTAATGCTAACGGTAAAAAAAACAACAGTTGTAAGTACAGAAAACTTCCCCTCAATCGTTTGTTCTAGTCAAGGTAATGAGTGAGGGGTATTTTGTATTTAGATCTGTCGTTTTATTTGCTTTTAGTAGGGGGAGCTCAAATCGAGTTAGCGTAGAGAGATAACTTTATTTTATGGTACTGAAAAGATAAACTAAACGAGGCGCACAATATTTAAAACCTATTTATTTAATAAATTAAAATAATTTTATATTTTTTAAAATTTAAATGAATTTTCATATTATTTATAAGTAAATAAAACATAAATGTTTATTATAATTTTTTATTTTAAGAAAAATATGTAGGATATTAAAAACCCTTTTACAAAAAAGTAACAAAAACCAGCAGTCCTTCTGTATTTAGGTATTTTTTTTTTAACATGCGCCTCTCGAGCGCAATGCATCGTCATAGCAACAAAACTGTGGTACCTACTTACCGAGCAGAAGCGACCGTCACTCGGCGGAGATGACCAACGACTGAGTTGGTTTGGCAACACAGACTTGCACGCGCTTCGGTTAGAAAAAGACAGCGATATATTTGTTTCGCGGGCGCCTCTGAGGCGCACGTTATCTTTCTAGGGTTAACAGTAAATACTACTTATGCTACTTTCCCTTATCCGCACTGAATGGTACATAGCTGGTGGCAAGATGATAAATTCTTACGCCTCAGTGCTAGTTCAAGGTACGATATCAAACAGAACTACCTTTTCGTTCAATACAGAGTCAAAAAGGTCTTGTTTACAATTTTACATCTCAACAGAGACGAGAAGTTTGGAAGGGAGTATGGATATCTAGGCGTTTTTACAGGGCTTATGACCTGTCATTGGCTGGGTTAAGTTATAAGCATAAGTATAGCCACATGATGTATTACCCCCCCCCCCCCCCCCCCCCCCCCCCCCCCCCCCCCCCCCCCCCCCCCCCCCCCCCCCCCCCCCCCCCCCCCCCCCCCCCCCCCCCCCCCCCCCCCCCCCCCCCCCCCCCCCCCCCCCCCCCCCCCCACAACATTCCCCCATTTCACCTTGTATTTGATATCCATATCTGCCAATTATCAGGAACTTGTATATATACAGTGAAATGGCGCGACGCGCTTCACATGTGAACACTCTCTGTCATTGAGAAAATTGCTAAGCATTTTGCAGAAACCTTTATGATTGCAAGTGATTTTCTTAATTCTTACCGAATTTATATCACCTACTAGGAATAACGCCTGAAGATGACTCTTCAATTTGTTATGCTTATAACTTTTACCAGCTAATTTTTAGTAAACCAACATTTTGAGATGTGAAATTGTAAATTATTAGCCCGTAATGGGTGAAGTCCAGTTTTTGTCTACAAGTATTTGGACACACTCAAAAATGTTGTTTATAAGGTAATTGTTTCTTTTATCAAAATGATATTTATATATAAGTACCTAAAAAAACATTTATTTTCACTATAATCATAAATTTTTTGTACCTACATGAATTTAAGTTGAGAATGTTAAAATAATATGTACATTAACTTTAACAATTTATTAACTTTATTTTTTATCAAATACACTGCACTTGGTGTACTAACGCAGTGCCCTTTGCAAGTTTTGGGGTGAGATGAGGGAGAGTAGTAATTATTCACTACACCACGAACTAAAAATCTTGATATTATATATATATTTTTTTTTGTAATTATCGAAAATAATATTTAATATCTTACTAGGTCCTCGTGTTTTAGAGACACATAATTTTCGCAGATTATTTATAGGATTTATAAAACAATAAAAAGCAACTTTCTCGCGAGCATATCGACCCCAATCTGGAAATAAAGTCATCCAAGGAAACAAGTCTATTCATAAATTACTGACACCCTTACAAATTACCATAATCTTGGAAGCTTTCCAGCACGCAGGGGTAGTATTTACGACGTCCATGAGTGTTTGTAGATCAGATAGATCAACCTTTATTTAAAAAACTCAGTAACTTGCCCTTAAATTAAGTCAAACGTTAGCAAGTTTATCCATTCGTTTCCGTTACTCACACCAATAAATAAAGTTTTATTTTCCTAGGTGCTTTCAGCATTGTTGCATGAAACGTCCATTACGTTAATAGAAGAGAAAATATATTAAAATTGTTTTAGATTGCATATAGTTAATATTTTAAGAAAATATAATATATATTTTTTTTTATATATAATACTATATTTTGGGCGTGTCAAATCATCATCATATAATATCGAGCATATGGAATCCACAAACTGCCTCCAGGCCAAGCGATCGGCCGCCAGCTCCCGTGCATTTTCTCCAAGTCAAGTCCACGTCCCGCAGCTCTGACGCAAACTGCCGACGAATTGTCAAACAGTGGGACTACCAGGACGCCGAGAACCTGATGCCTTGTAAAAAAAGGCAAGCATGGTTAAGGCTCTCGGAGGCATACGTAGTATATGGCCTAGCCCGTCGAAACGCCTTCGCCGGATGACAGTAGATACCAAGGGTTGCTATGACCGTTGCCTCACCTCTGTGTTCCTTACAAAGTCAAACACCGCACACCTAAAATTCTTCTAAGACACCTATTCTCTGCACTCAGAAGTCTGCTGTCTTGGGCCCTGGTTAGGTGCTACGATTCGCAGCCGTAGAGGAGAACAGGTGTCAGTTCGTGTCCAGATGCCCAGATCCCTCTGGCTTTGTCGGGACAAGTCATCGAAAGGGTCGAGAGCTTCAAATACCTGGGAGCGTACATGACAGAAAACGGCAGAGTTCAGAAAGAACTGGGAGTGCGGCTTGGAGTAGCGGGCGCCGCATTCAACAGTATGAAAGCTGTCTGGAGATCGGATATTTACTCGGTTCAAACAAAATGCCGCCTTTATATCTCCTGTGTTCAAATACTTGTACACAAATCTGGATTTTATCCCAAGTCGAGTAGGTATTTATTTCATTTTTATATCCCTACAGAGATGAGGTAGATTTTTTTCAAATTTAGGCATATGGATATTCCTTATATTATAATACTGTTGCTTTTTTACAGGGCGTTTTTCGTGATTTCGTATTTTTGCGGGAGTTTGATCCTAAGAAATACCTAAATTTGCTATTTTAAGCTAAATATTTTTTTACATGTGATTTTCATGTTAATATTTCATGTGTAATACCTTCGACTGGTACTTTCATGTAATAAAACAATCAAGATACACGGCATTTGGTGTACAAACGCAGTGCTCTATGCCACCATTGGGTCCGGATAAGGTAAAGTAGTAGCAGTATGTCCCGACCTTTTCCCGGTCTGAACTTACCTACGGCTAGCTGGTCTCCAGGGCACGAGTCCTTAGTGAGCTCAGGGCTCCTTATAGGAATGCGTGGGCTCTTGTTACCTTAATTTTATATTGAGGAGTGCAAAGACAGGTGAGCGAGGATCCGTTTGCAGGTAATTGGCAGTGGGAGGAGAACAGTGGGAGGCGAACGCAGTGGTCTTTAAGTGGAAGTTTATTACAATGATACAGTACACACAACATGAGGTAAACAACAGGACCAGATCAAAACAAGGACAGTAATAAGTATGTCGTAGAAATATGACTAAGAACTAAACAGGGTTAGTACAGTGGGCAAGGATTCCCCTTATCTTAATTATGATAACAAGTCCCTGTATTAACTTTTTTACAACAAAAATTTGACCAGGGGTTTGTTTATGAAGCAACGGGTTTGATAGTTAAACCTGGAGATTACTGACTTTACACTAATAATGATATTTATGAGTATTCACAAAAAAAATAGAATATTTGACCAGGGGTTTGTTTATGAGGCAACTGGTTTAGATAATTACCCAGGAGATTATTGACAATTATAATGGTATCTCCGAGTATTCACATAAAATAAGAATTTGGCCAGGGGTTTGTTTATGAGGGTAGCAAGTTGATAATTTCTCTTGGAGATTGCGGATTCTAACAAATATGGTGAAGAATTTGACCAGGGGTTTGTTTATGAGGCAACTGGTTAGATAATTACCCAGGAGATTATTGACAATTATAATGGTATCTCCGAGTATTCACATAAAATAAGAATTTGGCCAGGGGTTTGTTTATGAGGTAGCAAGTTGATAATTTCTCTTGGAGATTGCGGATTCTAACAAAATATGGTGAGCGTTGTTGACGCTAATTGTGGATAATTCGGACATGGTTCCCCGGGAGCGACCTGGTTTCATCACTAACCGACGAGTGAAGGGTGCACTGGTTTAATGGAACTCACGAACCTTGACCGGGCGCGGAGACGGTTGCCGATAAACGGTGTGGACCTTGCATTGGTTGCCAAAGCTCCTTAGTTGATCCTTCGACAGCAATACGTCACGGACCGCGATTCACCAGCCCGAAGGTTAGACGAGGCCTTGTACTGATGGTGTCTGACGGGGACATCCGGGGGGTAAGAAGGACTCCACGATTGTGGAGTTTTTATTGTCGGTCAACCTAGGGTTTGGCGTGGCCTTCTATTATATTTTGTGGTGAACTAAGTGACGAGTGTCTACGCGGCAGGGCGGGGGAAGGTATTAGGCTTTTTTCCGGAAGCTACTATGCTTAGGTGCATAGGGTACTTTTCAAGTTACGCTGCCCTTGAGGCGGGACTTCTTTGCCCGAGGCGTACGTGTTCACGGGGACTAGGGTTTTGCGCTAATGGGCTGCGGCGCCCGTGCGCGGAGTTAGATCGGAAGGGAAGACGGGGCGGGGGGGTCGGGAGGGGTAACTTCCTGCATACGCAGATCTATTTTTAGAAACAGCTGGACCTTGAAATGAAAGTTACATTGCTACTTTCGTATGAATCGTGACAGGTGAGGGGTTATTGGGGCGGTGCTGGACGAGGGGGGATTGTATCCTGTTTTAGCGAGTTATTTTGTTAAAAAGTAAACGAAACCGAGCGTCGCGATTGGCTGGGGGAGATCGCGACAGCTTGACCAGCGTTATTAGTTATCAAAACCGATATTATTTATTTGGTACGGCTTATTGATTTAGTCGTGGGACACGACACTCCACCTTTTACTACGGGGAAAAAAAAAATTTCTGAAGGAAAAAAAATTATTTTTATTTTTATTAAGAAAGACATCTTGGTGTCGAAAGGGTTTAGCCTCAGTCGTGCTCGGAATGTTTTGGGGCTCCCGTGCGTATCGCGCACAGCAGTGGGACAAGACAGGGCTAGTTTACACAGGTGTTTTACAAGTTTATTATTTATTTATTTAATTATTATTATTTTATTTATTTTTTTATGCTTGTTATACTAGTTTACCTCCATTTGGTTTGCGCATGTTCGCACTTAAGAAAAAAGGAACACGGACCAGAAAATATACAGAACGGCTAGGGATACAACGGAAGAAGAATTTGCAATTAGCTGGTTGACACTGAGTGGTTTTTATATACAGTATTTACAGGACCGCCTAAAAAGTACATTTAAATACGGCTCTGATCTAAGTCCAGTTGAATTCGGCTAACTTTCAACAATCCCTAGAGGCCTATTGACTACGATATGCAGGGTAAGTCAAGTCTAATGGAGACATGGTTAGAGGTATTAAGACCTGACCACTCTACCGTACATTTATTTCACGTATTACCTAACATTATTAAAGGGCCTGACACTAAAGGTTACAACGAAAAGTCCTGAGTCCCACACTCACAACAGGGTCGTCAACCGTTTCTCCAGGGTCCTCTCAAGACCCTGGTCATAGTAATACATATACAACAAGTTAACTAAAAATATGGAATCTGGTATTTATCAGCTCAAGGAGGGCGAGCTGATAACGTGAAATCAAGCATTTTACACACAAAGAAGGTTTTCCATTAGGCTTACAAAAAAAAATCCAATATTGGTCCGTACGAAGATGGCAGGATGGGACTTGCACGGAATATTATTTCATTCAAACCGACAGGGGCGACATGGAGAAACATACACACTATCATATCGTCTTCAAGCAACGCCATCTTAGCATACAGGGTAGGGAAATATAGAATTTGTCATTCTGCTAATGAGTGTTACACTACTTACATTCCCTGGGGCAGATCCCACCGTACAGGAGCAGTAGTGAGTGGAAGAATGGAGGAGCCGACTGGTGGCAAATACCGTAACATACATAACAATTTACATTCGGGTGGGTGGTTTTGATTCCCGGTCCAGCGTGAACATTGTCACTTGTGCAAAAATGTCTAGGATCGCTACCTATCAATTTGGAGTGTGCTTTCATGTACTGAGCCTATGGCGCGGTACACAAGATGAGAAACGTCTTTCAACATCTTCCCGGAGCCGGAACGTCTTCCTGGCATCCCACTGAGCTATTGAGCTACAGTCTCCGTATTGGTAAGCGCATTCACGCCTATAGTGTCTATAGAAACATACTTTAATAACACAATTAAAAAAATCGGTTTATCTTGCCCTGTTTGTGGTCGTTCTTTTTTTATCTCTACGCGCGACAGACGGCGAGTGGAAAGCGGGTAAAGCATATTGGACACCGAGGACGGAAAATGCGATTGTATGTGCAAAGTTTTCAAGGGAAATGACGAAGAAACCTCACTCCTTGGTTACGTAAGACTCCTTACTTACAGTCAAAGAGTTCTAAAAAACCTGCCATGGGCTATTACGGACTACCTTTACAACAGCTGTATTCTAGGCCACCTTTGACATGGCGCATTATTGGTACACTATGTGTTCTCACGTCTCTATTTTGTCAGACTCACGTTCGCTGGGGGGTGTCGGCACAGAAGAGTGCACGGAATAGCGAATGGAAGGGGGAATACTAAAAGGGGACTCATCGACCTCTTACATTAAGATAAGGCTCTTACTTCCTGGGCTAAAATGGGATTCGAACGCCAGCCGCTTAAACTTGGTTACCAAAACACCAAGTTTTATTCGAAGCCGTCGCTGGCACTGGCAAGTCCTATCGGGGTTACGGTATCGCACATCATGGTTTACTAATTCCTGACGTGATACTTTCCCACGTTTTTTCCGGTAATGTCCTCTAGTTCGTAAATAACGTTAGAACAGTCGACGGACGGACAACCTTGCATTTGATAAAGCGCGGGCTGTTAGAAACCCCGTACTGCGCGGAACGAGACATACTCGTTCGAAATCCGCGGTGATGTCAATTATTTCCCGTTAAATTCTCAGGAAAGAATTCCCTTAGATCCTCCTTGCGTGAGAACGGCAATACTGCCCAGGTTGGAAAAGTTGACTGGGCCGTAAAGGGGTCGTGGTGATACGGTGCTGGTGTATGGTGATGCTCGGAGCTGGACAAGGGTGTTTGGAGTGGTAGGTCGCAGGCAGCGAGGCAGTTGCTGTTCCGTTACCTCACTTCTCTGTGTGTAGGGGACGTTTCCAAGGCGAAGGATTAGCATGAATGCGTGTGACCAGACTATTGTAGCCACTGGTGTGCTAGGGTTGGTGATTTCGATGTTAATTTCTGCTGCCTGAGCGCGTAAATCCGGGTAGTGTTGTGCGTGGTTCAATACCCCTAACTGCGAACTGCCTTGGACAAGGTCTTGGTGTTTGCGGAGCCTACGCGCGAATTATTACTTCCATTACGGTGGTTTCAGAGTCGGGGGAAAAAAACTAAAGGCACAATTTAAGAGTCGCACGGTAAAAGAAGGGAACGAGCATACTTTTTGATCTTTAAAATATTGCTAGGCCGTATTTAAAAAAGAAGTTGACAATAAAAGAACTTTTTCCTTAATTTAAAATTCCTATACTAATATATTAATTTGTCGCAGTTGCGCCGCTAAGTAATAGGTATACCCTTTGTTACTACACCGGAAGCGGAAGCTGGCCGCGAACCTCGGAATTGACAAAATAATTAAAAACAAATTTATCTCTGAATATGATTTAAATGTTTGACCTCAAAAGAAAAGCAGCTATGAATGAAAACCTTGATCGAAGCTATGTCGCCATTCAAAGGGTGGAAAAAACATACGACAAAACTATTGCATTTAAAAAGAATTAAATTTTATCAATTACAAATTTTGAGCGGAAGGCATCCTAGGACAATTGTTGATAAGGTACAAATTTTATTTCACATAAGGTTTTGACCAGGGATTACTAATGCAATATGGTCGACAATCGCAATTGTACTTGAGTTGAGATTTCAAAAGAAACTCAAAAAAAAAAAATTAACTTTGAATAAGTATGTGTGTTACAAATTGAACGTTGAAATACGAGGATGGTACGAAACGAGAATAAAATGAGGATAATAAAAAAAAATGGCTTTCTTTCTTCAAATATCGAGCAATCTGCTATACCACACCCCAAACAGGTTGTTCCATGTTTTTCAAGTGTAGTAGTTTCTCGCTTGAGATTTATTTTTAGACTAATGCTGTTTAAGAGAGATACCTACCGGGTGTCGCCTTGACAACAAAGCTATTGGACTTTACATTTGGATATACATGTTTCGACTTGAATTTCCGTTCATTATTAGTTTATTTTTTTTGCCAATTCTTAATGCCCTTTTGTGAGTTTTGTATCAGGACAATTTCATTTTTTATGTTTTTTACTCTTTATACACTGCAAAGATACAATGTTGTAACAAAACAATTTCTGGAGAGGACCCACTGTTCTGCCCACTGATCACTCACCAGCAAGTACGGGACCCGCACCACCACATGTCTTTTACTTTGTTAATTTGTAGAATTTTTGGTAACCGACCGGCCACATATCAAGGCCCTTAGTTGGGAGCCAGTGTCCCGACCTTTTCCCGGTCTGAACTTACCCTACGGCTAGCTGGTCTCCAGGGCACGAGTCTTAGTGAGCTCAGGGCTCCTTATAGAATGCGTGGCCTCTTGTTACCTTAATTTTATATTGAGGAGTGCAAAGACAGGTGAGCGAGGATCCGTTTGCAGGTAATTGGCAGTGGGAGGAGAACAGAGGCGAACGCAGTGGTCTTTAAGTGGAAGTTTTATTACAATGATACAGTACACAACATGAGGTAAACACAGGACCAGATCAAAAACAAGGACAGTAATAAGTATGTCGTAGAAATATGACTAAGAAACTAAACAGGTTTAGTACAGTGGGGCAAGGATTCCCTTATCTTAATTATGATAACAAGTCCCTGTATTTAACTTTTTTACAACAAAATTTGTACAGGGGTTTGTTTTTGAAGCAACGGGTTAGATAGTTAAACTTGGTGTTTACTGACTTTACATCTAATATTGAGATGTCATAGAGTATCTCAAAAAAAATATCAGAATTTGACCAGGGGATTTGTTTATGAGGCAACTGGGTTAGATATATACCCAGGTAGTTTAATGACTATTTATAATGGTATCTTCCGAGTCTTCACATAAAATAAGAATTTGGCCACAGGGGTTTGTTTTTGAGGTAGCAAGTTGATAATTTCTCGTGAGATTGCGGATTCTAACAAATATGGTGAAGAATTTGACAGGGGTTTGTTTATAGAGGCAACTGGTTAGATAATTACCCAGTAGATTATTTCAATTTTTAAAAGGTATCTCCCGGTTTCAATAAAAATTTGAATTTTGGGCCCGGGTTTGTTTTTGAGGTACAATTTTATATTTTTTTTTGGGATTCGGATTCAACAAAAAAATGGTGAGCGTTTTGACGCAATTGGGATAATTGGGCGGGTTCCCCGGGGGTGGGGGGGGAAGGGGCCCCCTTTTTCCCCCCCCCCCCAGCCCCCCCCCCCCCCCCCACCCCCCCCCTTTTCCCCCCCCCCCCCCCACCGGTTACCACCGAAGGGTGAAGGGCCTTGGGTTTTTGGTGCGCCCGGGGCAACGGGGATTCCGGTGGACCTTTTTCGGTCAATTTGTTTGGGGGGTTTTTTTTGGGGGGCAAGGCGGTTCCCGGGGGGGGGGGGGGAAAAGGTTTTTTGTCTTTTGGGTTCTGACACATTTCCCCTGTTGAGGGGCCCGGGAGTTTTTTTGCCCGGGGGCCCTAGGGTTTTTGGGTTTTGGTTTCCAAAGTGGGAAATATGGAAGGGGCGGGGGGGGGGGGAGGGGGGGGACTTTTTCCGAATTTTTTTTGGGGGGGCCCTTTTGTTTTGTTTGGGGTGCCCCGAGGGGTTTTTGGGGGGTTTTTTTAAAGGGGGGGCCCGTGGGGGGTTTGTTGGGGGGGCCCGGGGGGGGGGGGAGGTAATTTTGGCAAGGTTATTTGCCAAAACCTAATTATTTTTTTGGGTTTAACGGGGGTTTTTTTAGGGGCGGTTTGGGGGGGTTTTATTTTTTAAATTTTTTTTTTAAAAGGAAAAATTTTTTAAAACGGGCGTTTATTTTTATTTCAAAACGAATTTTTTATTTGGGAGTTTTTAAAAAGTTAAAAGGGGGGAATTTAAAAAGGGTTTTCCTTTAAAAAAACCCTTTTACCCCCCTTTTACCCCCCCCCCCCTTTTTCCCAACTTTAAATTTTAAAAACGGGTTTCAAAAACCCGTTCATTTTGGGGAGAAATTAATTGGCCAAATTTTTTTCTGGGGGAAATTTTAAATTGTTTTTAAAAAAATTTTGAAAGTTTCCCCCACTTCAAAACATTTCGCTTTGGACCGGGTCCCCTCGTAATGTATTTTTGGAAATCCGTAATCATTACTTTGTGGGAAAACCCCCTGATAATGCGCACTTTAAACAGTTTCTAGGCAGTTTCTTGTAGAAAACTTTTCAGTCTGTCAAAAAATCGTAAAATTGTATATTTTTTTAAGGGCCGATCGTAATTATTATCTTGTTTAAAGGGTGTTTTAGTTTGTTAAGTAAAAGTTATTTTTTTTAGGGTTTTTTTAAATTTTTTAAATTTATATTCTTAACATAAAAAATAACTGTAGGTCACCAAAATTCAAAGGTTTTTAAATTTCAAAATTTTTTCGCTTTTAAGGACTTTATAAAAAATGCCACAAAAACTGTAATTTCGGTTCCAAAAAAGAAGGCTTAGAAAAGATTTTTAAAATTAATAAGTGGTACTTTTTAAGTTTATTTTTAAAATTCAGTTTGTTTTTTTTTCTTTTTTGGATATTTTTAACTTTACTTTTTTGGGTTTTTGTACAATTTATCCCCTATTCCCCATTGGGTGGGAAAAGGGAGGTGTGGGTTAAATGAAAAAAAATTAAAAAAAAAAAATTTTAAAGAATTTGACCAAAAAAATTAACACCAATCGATTTTCTCGAAATCTATAGTCAAATAAAAAAAATTTTTTTCGAAAATCGACCCCAAAATAACACGTAGATTTATTGAGCTTTGTTACGCGGTTTTAATAAAATAAAAAATACATTAATTTTCCTTCCCTACACGCACATCCCCTTTTCCCTTACCCCCTTAAAGTGTTTGTCTCGTTTTTTTAAACTGTATTTAAGGCTGCATTGGGCAATTGAAATTTTGGTATTTTCAAAATTCGGATTTTACTTTTAAATAAAAAGCTTTGAAAAAAAATTCACAAAATTAAAAACTATTTCTAGAAAGAAAACAGATTTTTTTTTTCAGAGTGAATTTTTTAGCTTTTTTTTATTTTTTCGGGTCTTTAATTGGCAGAAAAATAATTCCAAATCAAGACCACTATAGGTTCTAACAAATTTTCTAGTTTCGCTGCACTTGAGTATAAATACATGCTTTGCACTTTGGGGTGCGGATAAGAAGGAAAGTAGTTTAAATTTTTATACAAGGGTAATTAAAATAAAAATTATCCCTTTATAAAGCCCCGTTTTGTTGGGAAGTCCTAGGAAAAAATTTTTTTGTATCGAAGTATTTCATTTCAAATTTGAAATGAATTTTCAAAGCGAGCGCTTTAAACATAAATTTTTAAAAGTTATTCAACTAAGATTTGTTTGATTCAATTAAATTTTTTTTAAATGTCTTTCGATGTTTCCGTAAAAAAAGCTTTAGAAAAATTTCTATCAAAAAGGTTTTTTCAATATTCCTATTAAAAACTTAAATTTTTTAAATACGATTGCTTTTCGGAATCACTTTAATTCGAAAAATCCAAGGAATGATTTTGAACAAAACGGTAAAAAATTAAACTTTGAATTTGAATGGAATTTAAACAAAAGTTTAAGTTGGTTTTGATTTGTATTTTGCTTTTTCATTTGTTCTGCCCAGATAATAATTAGAAGGGTTTGTGACTGGTTTACGGTGTATTTTTAAACTGGTATGTTTTTCAACACCCTTGGAATGTGTTTCTCTTTTTTTGTTTGTCAATAAAATATATGAAATGTTTTAAAAGCTTAATAAATCAAAGGGGTTTGACATTCTAAACACAAAGGAACAAATGAAGTTTGGAAATTTTTCCCCACTTTAACTTAAAGATAACCCCAAAATTTTGAAAATAAATACCTAACACGGGCTTTGCCACGGGGTATTTCATTTAGAAAAAAAAAAAATTTAAATGTGAAATAAATAAATTAAAAATTAAAAAATTAAATCACAATATTAAGACCTAAATTTAATAAATAATTGGTGATAAAATTTTCCACATAAATAATTAAGGATTAAAAGCAATTCATGGATCTTCCCTTTTATTTTAATCAATTACTTTTCAATGTATAGCCATTTGTTAATATTTCATGGGAAAAAGGGCACCCCTTTACAAAAAACTCTAAGGGAAAAATTTTTCTTTGGTATTAAAAATTTTTTAAAATTGGAAAAAATTTTTAAAACAACTCGTTGAAAATTAAAAAAAAAAAAAAATCTTCATTAGTAGGCGCAAAAAATTTAAAGAAAATGTTTCCATGAAAACCCAAAATTGTAATTTTTTTAGCTACTTTAAAGCGAGTTTTATCCAAAACGTCGAACTCAAAAAAGCATTGAAAACCTTTCATTCGGGTCCAAAAAACCTTCGAACCAAAATTATTTTTTTCCTTTTTTATATCTTATTTTCATTGAAAAATTTGCTCTAATCTTTTTAAATTGGTAAGACTTCAAATAAATTTTTTTTGTTTTATAAAGTTGAGAGAGATAAATTTTAAAAAAATTCTGCTTTAACAAAAAAAAGTAAAAACTTTTTTTAAAAAAAATTTGAAAAAGAAAACAAATAAATTTTAACAAATTACTGGTTTACCCCTGCTGGTGATACAAACTTTTGTTTTCCCAAAAAGAAGGAAATCTGGAAACAATGTGGGTTATCTAGGCTTTACAAGGGTTTGGGAATACATTTTGTTTATTAATTTTAAACCCTTTAAAAAGCAGACCCGAAGCGAGGGAAAACTACGTCACACAAAAAGAAAAAATCCTTTTATGTTGTGTTTCACCCGGGAAACGAACCCGGAACCCGTATCGTGAAACCGCGTTTTGCTGAGGTTACGTCTTAGTAAAATTTCATTCCGTTTTTAAATTTGGTTTTTTTTTACTAGTGATTTAAAAATTTCAAAGGGAAAATTTTTGTTAAAACCCCCTACTAAAATTGTACGTCCCCAAACGGTCATAACTCTATTGAAATTTTTGTGAAGAACAAAATTTCTTTTGAAATTACAAAAGTGTTCTGTGCAAGAAGTGTAATAAAGCTTTGTAAATGCCCCTCTATATCTCAATACCCCTGGCCACAGCCGACGTTTTCACTCGGATAAAAGGC